>PVHT020003428.1:141549-212897 GCA_004024745.2 Catagonus wagneri | reverse complement strand
CCTTCAAAGCCAGATGCTCTGGGGGCTCTTTCTCCCTGTGCCCGATCCCCAGGCGTGGGGATTTGATGTGGGGCTCAGAACTCTCAGTCCTGTAGCTGAGTCTCTGTGATGCAGTTACTTTCCAGTCTGTGGGGCTTCCCACCCGGGAGGTATGGGGTTGCTTCTATCGCATAATCGCCCCTCCTACCTCTTGATGTGGTCTCCTCTTTGTCTTCTGGAGCAGAGTATCTTTTTTGGAAGTTTACAGTCTATTTGGTTGAAGGCTGCTTGGGATTTGGTTGTAGTTTTGTTGTTTTTTGGGAGAGAAGTTGAGCTCCAGTCCTTCTAATCCGCTGTCTTAATCCAATCTGTGTATTTGTGTAGATTGTGACAGCTGCAACCGCTGAAGCCATCTTGTGACCAGGAAGGGAGCTCATTGCTTCAGTGCACTTGGAACTGCCAAGCTCATGGTCTGCTGCATTCTAGAGACAGTTCTCATTGGCCACTCATTTGGGGTGGGGATCCTCCTCTCCAAGGACCACCAGCACAGGAAAGGAGGAAAATTTTGTAAAATGCCAGCAGGGTCTTCTTTTGTAGATGCAACCAACAGAGTATGCCCCTTGACAGTTCCTTCTGCCAGGAAATACTTGAAGAGTAAAGGAGAATAGATATTATATTTATACTCCTCAATTAGGAGAAGTGGTCCAACGGCCAAACCTCCACCTAGGAGCTAGTCTAGGGCTGGGAGCCCGGTTGATACCAGCAGCTGTCCATTCCGTACAGACAGTCGTGTCCCCGCGATGGACGCCAGTTGAGAGTAACCGCTGTCAGGTCCGCTGGCTCTAGGACCCCTCGACTAAAGGAAGTTTAATATGTCAAGTCCTTTCACCTTGTCCATACTTCCTGATTTTCACTTTTTAAAAAACGTTTTAATTACAACCCCAAATGAATTACTCTTACTTCAGAATTTTCACTTAGGCCGCCGTTCTTCCATCCCTATCACACTTCATGTTCACATCACTTTCCTTCTTTATTCATGACCAAGGGAGGCTTTGTGTTTTACTGTTGTACCATCTCTTAGTAAATATTTGAATACTTCTGTGAGTCTACATTCTATCATGTATATATGTTCCTTTTCTGTAAATTTTCATGTTTTTTCTCTTGAAAGAGGAGACACTCCCTTAGATTGAAAGTATACCTAGGGAATGCATTATTATTATTATTATTATTTGTCTTTTTTATTTTTAAGGGTCCCACTTGCAGTATATGAAAGTTCCCAGGCTAGGAATCAAATTGGAGCTGAGGGTGCAGTCCTGCACCACAGCCATAGCAACATCGGATCTGAGCTGCTTCTTTTTTTCGTTTTTGCCTTATCTAGGGCCGCACCCGCGGCATATGGAGGTTCCCAGGCTAGGGGTCTAACAGGAGCTGTAGCTGCCTGCCTACACCACAGCCACAGCAATGCCAGATCCGAGCCGCCTCTGCAACCTACACCACAGCTCACGGCAATGCCGGAATCTTAACCCACTGAGCAAGGCCAGGAATCAAACCTGCAACCTCATGGTTCCTAGTCGGATTCGTTAACCACTGAGCCACTACGGGAACTTCCAGATCTGAGCTTCTGCTGTACCTACATTGCAGCTCACGGCAATGCAGGATTCTTAACCCACTGAGACCAGGGATCCAACCTGTGTCCTCACGGATACTAGTCAAGTTCATTACTGCTGAACCACAATGGGAAAGCCCATGCATTTTATTTTTTGTCTTCCGTCATTCAGAGCCTTGTGCTTTGTGAGGCAGTGATGTTATAGCAGTGTTTTGGAAGTACTGTTGTAGCCTTGCCTCTGTTGAAGTTATAGCCATTCATCCCTTTAGTTACTTTTGACAATGGTAGCTGTGGGGAGGCAAGGGTGAATATGATCTTTTTGTGTTTAGAGAAGTTATAGAGATCTAAAACTAGGACGTAATATTGAAATCTTGTTTTTAGGGTATTAGATGAGTTATATTTGACTAAAGAACTTTTACATTATTCATTGTATTTTACAACGAGATTTATATTTTGCATGAGCTTTTCTAATAGTTCACAATTTATTCTCTCTCTTTAAAGAGCTTTGTAAGAATTTGATGTCTTCCCTCAGGGTTACTCATTGAGTTATGAGAGACCTTTACATGTAAGGATGCAGCGCATATTTTCTTTATACTTACCCTGTATTGGGGCTTTAAGGGGGTTTATATTGGTTATTAACTTACTGTTAGGTTATAATATTATACCTAACTTGTAGACTTAGTGGGCTAAGTATGCTCAAGGATGTTTTGTTTTTCTAAGAATTAGA
Organism: Catagonus wagneri; assembly: GCA_004024745.2. Classification (NCBI taxonomy): domain Eukaryota; kingdom Metazoa; phylum Chordata; class Mammalia; order Artiodactyla; family Tayassuidae; genus Catagonus; species Catagonus wagneri. Next base: position 210,585 of record PVHT020003428.1, on the reverse strand, counting down.
CATATTTATCAGTACTCATTTTACTTAAAAAATTTCCTGTTCTGTGAAAAGGAAGGCAGTAATGTAACTAACTGAATGAATGGGTTAGGGTAAATGGAGAGAAGAAAATGTTTAGGGAACAGATAATCTCTTTTTGGAATGTTAAAGGGGCATTTCTCACTTTTCCAGTCTTAGGCTCACCAAGAAGGCAATCAGATCAGTTTTTTAGGAGTCGATGAGATAATTACAAATATAACACTACTATAAATATATGTGGTACCTGCTATAAAATCTGCAGACTTAGAAACGATCCAGAAGTGTACCTGCATTACCTCTAGGCTCCTCTAAAGTGGGAACCATTTAAGAAATTCAGCAGGTTTACAAGCTGAAGAAAAATAAAAATTTAGATGGAGAAGTCATTTGAGATATCAACCCTGGGAAGAGATTTCCAACTAAAACTGGCTTACCTACATAGCTATCCAGATAGTCTTCCTTACATTGCATTATTTTATTTGTTCTTCAGCTTCTTAATACTGTTTAACAATTCTTTGAGCTTTCATCATCTTTATTTGGAAGTGCCAGTGATTCTGGTTGTTTAAGTAGCTTAGTCATTCACATATTAGCATGATTTAGTTGAATCAGTTCTTTTCTCTTGAGTCGTAATCATTAACACTGTGAAGCTTTTGTAGGGCCATTGTTTTTTAAATTTTGGTGAGAGAAGGTATTTTATTTTGGAACGTGAAAAACCTTGGGGATGGGAAAGATTTGGATAGAGTTGCTCCAATACTTCTGAGGGCGGATTGGGACCGTGGCTGCCTGGAGACCTGGAAAGAGGGCCTACTAGAGACTGGGAAAAGAATAAAGAAATAAATGCGGAAAGATACCGAAGACTGATTTTGCCCATTTCAAAATTTAGCTGAGAATTTATCCATCTTGTCTTCTCTCTCCTGCTTTGTGTAGCCTTTCCCCATAAAACTCCAAACTTGGTTTAGTGACAGTTGGGCCACAGTTCATCTATATTATGGGTGAAAAACTTCCAGCAGGCAAGTCTCCGAAGGACCTGATTTTTCCTTTTTTTTGTCTTTTTCTAGGGCCACACCTGCAGCATATGGAGGTTCCCAGGCCAGGGGTCTAATGTGAGCTGTGGCTGCCGACCACAGCCACAGCAGCGTGGGATCCGAGCTGCGTCTGCGACCTACACCACAGTTCATGGCAACGCCAGATCCTTAACCCACTGAGCGAGGCCAGGGATCGAACCCACAACCTCATGGTTCCTAGTTGGATTTGTTAACCACTGAGCCACAACGGGAACCCTGAGGGCCTGTTACTAATAATGTTGTATCTAAGAGGGAAGATGTGTTCTGCCTTTGATGTGATCTTTAAGTATTAAGTTATTTGGAATATAATTGATCTGAGCTGACTGTAACTCACGATGCTAATCAAAAGACAGTATTCCTTGCCTTTAGGGTTGGCCTCTCCCAGTTGCAGCAGTTTGGCATAGTGTCAAAGTTCTATTCCTTTGTTACTCTTCTCTTCAGTTCCTGAGATCTTGTGTAGATGTTATTTTGCATTAATGCTGTAGAGGTGTAGTTGCAGGTGTGGCTAGAACAGTACGTACAATATTCAGACCAATATTAGTGAAGAAGAGTACCACTTCGGTTTCCACTGACAACTTGAGTGGACTTAAGCAATTAATTTAACCTCTATGTGACTACCTTTTCTTTTGTTTTTTTTTGCTTTTTGGCCACACCCATGGCATGTGGAAGTTCTCAGACCAGGGACCATACCCATGCCACAGCTGTAACCAGAGCCATGCCAGATCCTTATCCTGCTGAGCCTGCAGAGAAGTCCTGCCTTTCCTTTTAATTTCAAAACTGAATAGTTGGTTTAGTCTTCTTACACTTTGAGAATATTAAACGAAATAGTAGTTTAAAAAAGTTTGAAAAATATAAAGTACAATGTGAATAGTGACTTTTAATAGTAATTAACATGGAAAAGATCTTTTAAACTGTGTTAGGGTTTTATATATTTTTTTTCTGAGTAGTGTACATACTATTTGTGTGAAGGGATTTGTATATGTTTTTTCTTGATGGAAAGTGAGAAGTGTGTATCTTCTTGAGCATCCAAATAAGGCTGGAATTATGTTTTTTTTAGATAAATTAACTTTGAAGATTCCTTGGAAGAACCTTTATGGAGAAGCTGTTGTTGCGACCCTAGAGGGATTATACCTGCTTATTGTCCCAGGAGCAAGTATGTTACGTTAGATTATAAGTATTCAGTAACATCAAATTAAATTAAATTTTTACTTAGGTTAATTATTTTAATATGTTTAGTAAAATAGTGGATAATTTAAATGATCATCTCCAGGTATCTATACATATACCTACATTTTACATATATATATATATATATATATATATATGCCTTTTCATTTGTTTTTTTGCATATATATATATACAAATATATACACATATATATATAAATATATACACATTTGTATGTAAGATTTTTTTATAGTATTGTTGGAAAGAATAATTTCAACCATTTGTGACATTATTCTGTTCTCTATGCATAATTATTTTATTTTATTTTATTTTTGCTTTTTAGGGCTGCATATGGAGATCCCCAGGCTAGGGGTCCAGTCAGAGGTATAGCTGCTAGCCTACGCCACAGCCATAGCAACGCAGGATCCAGCTGCGTCTGCAGCCTACACCACAGCTCACAGCAACGCCAGATCCTTAACCCACTGAGCAAGGTCAGGGATTGAACCCGCAACCTCGTGGTTCTTAGATTCGTTTCCGCTGCACCATGACGGGAACTCCTGAATAATTATTTTATAAATTAAGGCTTCCTATTAACTTGGAAGCATTAGATAGGTTTACTTTTGGGAATGAATGTAAGTTTTAAAAAATGTACTGTTGTGTTAATCTGCAGATTAAAATTTTTTTCCCATTTTGTTGCTTCGGATTTAGAATGAATGTTCTTTCAAAAATGTTTGCAAAATAGGTAATTTTTTCATTATAAGTTACAGGATTTTAATTTTTAATGAATGTCTTAAAATGTTATTTTTAAAGTAACAAATTCATTATTAATGTTTTTTAATATAATGTTAAGAAAAGTTTGGATATTTTAGGAAAAAATTACTTGTATATTCTGAACCATAAAAGAAACATAATTTTTATTTTTATATTTCATTTTCCAGTCTTTACTTGTATACATACTTCATTTGATCTAGGATTTATCACATTATGTATACAACATGGATCTGGCTTACTACTATGTGTGTGTGTGTGTGTGTGTAAAATTTTTCTTTCTTTTTTTGGTTGTGCCTGTGGCATGCAGAAGTTCTTGGGCAAGGGATCAAACCCATGCCACAGGAGTGACCATGCTAGGTCCTTAACTTCTAGGCTACCGGGGAACTCTAATATATATATATATATATATATATATATATATATATATTTGATATGTTTCACAGTTTTCATGGTGGTAGTAACAATTTTGAAAAGCTATATAGTACTCTGCTGTGGGCTACCCACTGTTCTTTGCTGTTACTGTGAACATCATAAACTCCTTCTTATAGATAATATTTCTTATTCTTTTGTATTATTTCCTTAGGATACATAATTGGAAATGAGATTACAGATAAAAAAGCATTTATGTATTTTAATGCTTATTTATTTATTTATTTTTTGCCTTTTTTGTCATTTTTTAGGGCCGCACCCGCGGCATGTGGAGGTTCCCAGGCGAGGGGTCTAATCGGAGCTGTAGCTGCCGGCCTATTCCACAGCCACAGCCATGCGGGATCCCAGCCGCATCTGCGACCTACACCACAGCTCACGGCAACGCCGGATCCTTAACCCACTGAGCGAGGCCAGGGATCAAACCCGCAACCTGATGGTTCCTAGTCAGATTCGTTAACTGCTGTGCCATGACGGGAACTCCTATTGATACATATTCTTGAATTACTTTCTGAAAGTGTTTTTATCAGTCTTATGCTGATACTCTTAAGCTGATAGCACTGGCCTTTAATATTACATGCCTTTTCACAGTTACAGTTTTACCACTCAGATATAATAACTGGGAATTTTTTGATGTATTTTCTGCTTCCTTTTGTTCTACCTTTTAGCCATCTATTCACCCTTTCCCCCTGTTATCCTTTTTACTATCTTCTTTCTCCCTTCAATTCCTTTCCTTCCCTCCTTTTCCTTTTGATATAAGCTTTGTATATAAGTGGGAATCATTTTGTTTAAATTTTTCACAAAACCTAAGAGTATAAATGTTTTGACTTACCAAAAAAAAAAAGACATACTATGTGCACAGAATATTATAATAAAACTGAACTTTTCTTCTTTGTTTATTAATTGCCTTTATGTATTTAAATATATATTTTTAGGTATTAAATATGATGCTGAAAAAGAGGAAAAATCCTTGCAGGATAGTAAACAGAAAGAGCTATCCCGAATTGAAGAAGCTCTTCAAAAAGCAGCCGAAAAAGGTACGGAAAGTTTATGTTGTAGATAAGTGTACGTATGCCTGTATTTTTTATCTATTTACTGCACTGTAAAGAGGATTCTTTCACAGGCCTTCATCAGCTGCAGTTCCAAAGAAAGAACCTTCTTATAAAATCATATCTCAAAATATTTATTATAAAGATTTTAGTGACTCACATTGCCTTCTTCTGTGATTGTTTTATCTCACTGCCAGCCTAATTTTCCTGCTTTTCTTAGCCAGTCATTTTTACTATGCTGCTTTATGGAGACTTCCCAAATTCTTTGAGCTCTTGTAAGCCCATTTGTTTTTGCCAAGGTTAACAGTTTCTTTGTCTACATTTTCACCTGTCTTCTTGGAAGATAGTAAAGTTCAGTATTTGAAATAATGTTTAGAGGAAATAGTGCTATAATTCTATTCCTAGCTATATGTCTTTAACATTGATTAAAATTTCTCTATTATATAGGATAGTTTAAGAAACTTTATTCTTCAGATTTCAACATTTTAGCATCTTACCTTAAGTTTTTAATGCTTTGTTTTTATCTAAAGATAACTCTAGCAACTGTTTGGATAAGGTTTATGGAGCAAGAATAAGGATAACATGAAAAAGAATAGTTTGTGGGTGATTTGCTGAAGGACTTTTCCAAACCTCCAGTTTGTTTTTCTCTTTCAAGTCAGATCATACCCTGATTGCCAGTTGGGGTATGAGAGTTACTAACATTTTATATCATTTGGTGGCATGTTTATATATTTCTGTGATGAAAGCAGATGGTACCAGAATGCTAAGTCATTTCTCTTTGGTCCCTCTTAAAAGGTATGGCAGCTGTTGAGTTAGAAATGACAGAAATTATATTTAGATTTAATAATATTTCTTTTTCTAGCTTAAGCTGCTAATATTTAATTAAATTAATAAGAAATCTCTTAAAGGTAGCTTGCTCATTAAAATTCCTTATCAGTGATTCTAATTCTTTTTGACCAGATGTTTTCTTTTATTCAGAATTATCAATTCTTTTGTGAAAAAATACTGAAATACTTAAAATACAGAGGCTGTCTTAATGGTAGAAATTTTTAAAGCCTAGACATTTTCTTCCATTTCTCTTTTCATACTTAACCAGGTCTTGTGTTTCTTCTGAAACTTAAGGATCTAAATAAATTTCTCTGAAAACAGTTTTCTTAATTTCTGTTACTTTCATGTGCCAAATAAAGCAAGGTGGTTGTAGTTTTGTTTTATGACAATTCAATGTGAGTATTTCTTTTCATTTATCTTTGGTTAATTAGTATATATGAAAATAGTATTATAAAAACGAGGAGGAAGGCTTGGAGAGCACTAGAATTTCATTTCTTTCTTGATATAGTTCAGATTAAATGTATTTTGGTAACACACATACGTAATCAGCAATAGGCATATTTATAAATGCCTGGCATATATTGCTATAACATGTAGTTATACACTTATAATTTATAATATATGTAGTTAAGATATATTTTCCCTCTTTTTTTTGAATGGAAATAGCTGTGATTGCTTAAAAAATATTTTAGTGTTTCCAGGGAACCATAAGAAAAAATGTGGTTTAGTAGTTGACAGCTTAAGCATCAAAATGATAACTTGCTATATATTTCGTATTAAGTGCCTATGAAATTTTGACCCCTGGATCTTCAATGCACCCCTGGATCTTCAGTGCTTATGAAACTTCTGTGTTTAGGTTTGGCAGAGAGGCTGTTAAGGATGATTTGATCTGTCTATAGGAAATGAACATCCGAAGTGTTAAGCTTGTGTAAATGGGCCTCTTAGGCTTATGTAATATATATTAATTGCATTAATTGCTTCTTTAATGGTAAAATTCAGATTTTTGGGGGGTAGAAGTAAAATTCAGAAAGTGAAACTTAGGTTTAACATTGTAGTAGTAGATTTGTCAGAAAAACGTTCTGAGTATGGAAGAGAAGAATTCAAGAATTGGGAAATATGTTGGTAGAGATTTTTTCTCATTAATTGTCAAGAAATACATTTAATTATATTGACTGCATAAAAGTATTTTTTCTAGTCTCTATGAATATGGAATCCTGTTTTCATATAAGGTTATTTATTGAATGATAAAAGACAACCTTGACCTTTAGGTGCTTTCTATTTCACAATTATTAATTAATAATTTTGACTTAATACCATACTTTTTCATATATATGATTTTTCCACTTATTTCATGATTTTAAAAGCACAAAAGCACTATTGCATACGTATAGAGACTCAGAGCAAGGACAGGAAGGGATTCAGTTCTAAGCAGCAGATGATAAAAATGAAAATAGATCAGGTTGATCTGCTTTAAAAAAGTATTTTTGCTTGTTTGTTTCATTTGTTGAAAGAGAGTCCTACCCACTATTGGGCACTTATGTACACTGTGGTATATGGAAACAGGGACCGGTCATATAGCACAGGAAAGTCTACCCAATATTCTCTGATAATCTACATGGGAAGAGAATCTGAAAAAGAATGGATATGTATAAATGAATCACTTTGTTGTGCAGCAGAAATTATCACAGTATTGTAAATTAACTGTACTTAAATAAAGCTTAAAGAAAGGATGTACCAGATATAATTTTTTAAAATCTCTTGTAAATTTACTTCCACACTTGTTTGATTTGACTGAGAATAGAATTCTGGGTTTAAAATCAGAATTTTTTTTTTTTGCCTTTTATGTAGAGCTGCACCTGCGGCATATGGAGGTTCCCAGGCTAGGGGTCTAACAGGAGCTGTAGCCGCCGGCCTTTGCCACAGCCACAGCAACGCGGGATCCGAGCCGCGTCTGCAACCTTCACCACAGCTCACGACAACACCGGATCCTTAACCCACTGAGCCAGGCCAGGGATCGAACCCGCAACCTCATGGTTCTTAGTCGGATTCGTTAACCACTGAGCCACGAAGGGAACTCCCTAAAATCAGAATTTTTAAGGCAAAATCTTCTAGCTTCCAGGTACTTAAAAAGCTATTTCCAGTTACTAGAATTTTGAAGGCAAAAATCTTCTACCTTCCAGCATTTAAAATTAAAATTTTAAAGGCAAAATCTTCTAGCTGTCTGATACTTCCAGGTAAATCTTCTAGACTTCCTAAAGTCTGACGCCAGTCTGCTCAACACGTTGGAAACACAGAAATTAGAGAATTCCTGGAGCCTTTTATCAAAGACCCTGGGTATAGCCATAAACTGGAGAGTGTTGAGTCTCATCAAAGAGGTATAGATAGAATGTTAAGGGAGTTCATAAAGGGCCAGAGATCAGGGCAGATATGAGAAGGTATGAATTTCAGCTGACTAAAAGATGGATGCGGAAAGGAGTGAGGGCATTCTAGGTAGAGGGGAAAGTGAAATGAAAAAGTATAAAGCATGTGTAGAAACAGCTAAGAATTTGGAGTTTGATAATGCAGTTGTATGTGAGTTAGAAAGCTAAGTTTAGGTCTGTTTTAAGAGTTCTGAATGACATGGTGATGATGATGGCAATGATAATAGCACATTAGTGTGAATTTACTATATGCCAGTCACTCTTTAAAATGCTTTATATAAACTGACTGATTTAATAGTCATAATTCTGTGATATAAAGGCCTTTATTGTTCCCATTTTGTAGTTGAAAAAGCTGGGAGCTAAATAATTTGTTCTGGGTTTTGCTTTTTAGAACATGATAGAGCTAGAATTTGAACTCAGTCTGGCTCTCAACTCTGTGTTATAATGCACTTAGTTGGTGGCCAGTTTTACTTTTTCTTTAAAAATCTGGGGAGTGGTGTGATGACAGCTGTGTTTTAGGATAATTAAACTTGTGGTGATGTTTAAGCTGGGTTTGAGGAGGGAAACGGAAGATGTTGCAACCTTGCCATCCATCGTTAACAAGAATGGAGAGAAAGGATTCAGATAGTGTGTCTTAATGGGAACCTCAAACTAAAGGAAGATGGATTCATTTCAGCTGTCTCTAAAATTAGCTTATATATCACATCAGTATTTCATTCGGAAGATGGGCAAACTGGCGGGCAAAAGGAACCAAAATAGCAGACTTTTTCTGTTTGAAGGTTTGTCAGATCAATGAGACATTAGCCATAATTGATACTCTTCTCTTTTGCTTGATTTGAAATTATTGTTATAATTTTAATTATTAAGTTTTTTTGTTTTAAGGTTATGAAAACAAAGTTTGTATGTTGAAAGAATGAAAATGACGTCACTGAGACTATGTCCTTAGAACTAAGTGGTTTTGGTGTCACTGGATTTTACTTGTTCTGCTACATGATTTCTATCCTTTGAATTTAGTTTAGACATATTTTACATGTGAAATAAAAGGTGTCTTTTAAATGCTTTGCGTTTTGGTTATTGCTGCCATGCGGATGCAGGCGCACATTCAGGGGAGTTCATATATGGCTTGGAAAACTTTGTTTACAAGGACATCAAGCCTGGTGGGTATGCATGGTTAATTATATTCAGCTATATACAAAGTTAAATTTTTATCCATGCTTATGCTTTTAATGGCTTTCATATGGCATGTCATCCTTTTAGAAAATATGGAAATGTAATTCATGTTTTCCCCGTTCACCATCATTTCTTTTTCCCCACCTTCTGCAGCCATTTATTCATTCACCAAATACTGTCTTTCTGTGGCAAGCACTATGCTGGATGTTGTATGTTCATGGGGTGAAACAGACATGATCTACTGTCCTTGTCAAGCTTACAGTTTGATCTATCCAGACTGGCCTTTTGACTGTAGTTCTATAGTACAGTAGTTTCACAATTAAGCACTTCCTCTCCTAGAGCAGTGGTTTTCAGACTTCTAAAAAGCAAAACATGGAACCTTTTTTTGAGGTAATACTTTATTTAGAACCTTGGTAAGAGCTCTTTTTCTGCCTTTCTTCTCATATCCCCCCTGATTTGCTTCACTTCTCTAGTAGCTTTGGAGGCACCTGTAGGCTACTGTCCTGTACAGCATATTGAAATTTGAGGCTTCATGAAAGGCAAATTTGAAGGCTGACTGCCTTAAGGTTTACAGTAGGATTCTAGGAAGTTTAACAGGCACATTAAAATAATAATTTCTAGTATTTTAAATAGTAATTTGATTTATTTAACTATATTTTCTATAACTTTTCAGGAACTTGTACTAACTCAGTCATGCTTAACATTTGTTTTGATTAAATGGCAAATGGAGTCTCTATCTCAAAATGCAAACAGTAATAAGCGTCAAGATAGAATTTCTTCTGCTGCTAGAAACTTCTGTAATATTTAGGTTCATTATGACAAATGGAAGAAGAATTTACCTGCCAAATTTCACAGCATTGAATGAAATTACCCTGAAAGGAGTTTCTCTTTGAACAAATCTGCCCCTTTAGTAAGTATGGTGCACTGAGTTAATTTGTCTTAAGAATACTTTTATATGAAAGATAATGTGGAGATACTCAAGGCTCACTGTCCAGTTTCTTTTTTTTTTTTTTGTCTTTTTGCCTTTTCTAGGGACGCAGTCATGGCATGTGGAGGTTCCCAGGCTAGGGGTCTAATTGGAGTTGTGGCTGCTGGCCTGCGCCACAGCCACAGCAACGCAGGATCCGAGCCGCATCTGTGACCTACACCACAGCTGACGGCAAGGCCGGATCCTTAACCCACTGAGTGAGGCCAGGGAACCCACAACCTCATGGTTATTAGTTGGATTCGTTTCTGCTGCTCCACAACGGGAACTCCAATTTGACGATTCTTAAATGAGAATAGTTAATTTGTTGATGATAGCTTTATTTAGTTGGCCAGGATTTAATGTATACTTTATAATTCTTTCATTTGTTCAGTTTCTGAGTATATATTCTTTCTTCATTAAAAAATTTTTTTTCAGAGCAGTTTCTCAAAAAGCCAAAACAGTTTTCATATTATTCCTGAAACATTATTTGATTTTGCACTGTGTTGACATTAGTGCTCATGATGCAAAAGCAATGTTGTGTAAAATTGCCGGCTCTTTTGGAATAATCAAGGCAGTGGCACCAAAATGTACTATCAGTAGTCATTATTTTCCAGTCACTCAGTAAAAAACAAAATAAAATGGAAAAAGCAGCAATTTTACCTAAGAATGTCCTTGATGAAATAGAAAAATTTTAATTTTTTTTCTTTTAAATGAGACCTGCAGTGTTTATTTAAGGTTCTCTCTTGCCTTTTTTTTTCCTTTTTGTTACATGAGCAGTATGTGGGAATTCCTGGGCCAGAGATTTAACCTACGCTGCATAGCAGCAACCAGAGCCACAGTGGTGAGAATGCAGGAGCCTCAACCCGCTAGGCCATCCGCAAACTCCCTAATTTAATTTTAGTAAACTTCAGCTCTTGAGTAGATGTGTCGTTTTGTGACAGAAGAGGAAGCGCATAGAAGGCATGTCCGCAGCCTGAAGTAGGATAATTTATCTCAAGCAAAAAATATGTGTGTAGTTGTTTGAGTTGTCAGTGGAACTAGTGTTGCTTTTTTCATGGAAAGGCATTTTACGTGGAAGAATGGCTGACAGACTATAATTATTCAGATTTGGGTGTTTGGTAGACATTTGGACAAAACAACTTTAAGAAAAAAACAGCCTTAAGAAAAAAACAACCGACAGTGTTTGTTGCCAGCAATAAGATTTGAGCTTTTGAAAAATATTAGAATTTTGGGGAACTTGTATTTGCTACCTTGAGCTTGATGACTTCCCATATGTAGAGACTTTTCTGATGAGATTTGCAGTGGTTTTAACTATAATTTTTGATGTTACCTGATGTAGTGATTCAACAATTGTATCTTCATAACTCAATGAAGCAGTATTTTCTTATGTTTGGTGTTTCCAGTATGTGGTAAAAATTATAAATCTATGAAAAGTCCAATTATGAATGTACAAAAGTGCAAGGTAGGCTGATTTTTTAATTCAGACAAAAAATTTCATAGCGTTTTAGATTATGAGGTGCAACTTTAAGAAACTACTACTTGTTGGAGTTCCTGTTGTGGCTCGGTGGAAACGAATCCAACTATTATTCATGAGGTTGCGGGTTCGATCCCTGGCCTTGCTCTGTGGGTTAAGGATCCGGCGTTGCTGTGAGCTGCAGTTTAGGTCACAGACATCTTGGATCCTGTGTTGCTCTGGCTATGGTGAAGGCTGGCATCTGCAGCTCCAATTCAACCCCGAGCCCAGGAACTTCCATACACTGCAGCTATGGCCCTTAAGAGCCAAATACCTTAAGAAAGAAACTACCACTTGTTGAGTTTGGGTTACATATCTATAGTTAGGTTAGATATTCTTCACATATTTCAATCTGAACAACACATCCCAAAAGAGCAAAGGCAGAAGCAGAGATTTGAGTCCAGTAGTCTTCTATGAAGCCAGATGTTAAGGAGATTTCTTAGATCATAAAACCATGTCTTTACTGCAACGTTTTGTTTGGAAAATAATTTTTTTTTATTAATACATGTTACCTGTACTACCACATAATTTTTTTAAATGAACTAATAAATATTAAAAGATTTTCAGTGTTCAGTTCCAATATGGTAAATATCAATAGCTGTAACCTACCCTAATAAAAAGCTTTCTAAGGTTCTCAAATGTGTGAAAGGTTCTCAAAAGATTCTTAAAAGTGTGGAAGGGACCCTGAGATCAAAACATTTGAGAACTGTGTTAAAGAGTGACCAGGGATCATAAATTTATTACCCATCAGATTAAATAGAAACTCTCTCTAAAGAGGTATGTAGCATTCACAGTAGATATTGAAACTATTTGGAATAGTTTAAACATGGTGAATCTAACATTGAGATCAAAGACAGAACAAGGCCTAGAACATATGTGCAGCCAGACAGATAATAGGAGGTCAGGTAAGAAGAGTGACGTGGTAGATGCCAAACCCAGGCAGCTGGACTTCTGTCTCTGAAAGCTTTCTACCTATGAACAATGGTTTTCAGGGCTATTCCAGCTTTCTGAATTGTTTCTTTTCAAATGGTATTTCTTTGGGAACTTTTTCTGAGTGTTTAATTTACAAATGAAAAAGATCTAGGTAACGTCACTATGACAAGAACAGCTGGTAATAGCAAAGTCCAGATCTTGTTACATGTTTATTAAGTATTTTCTTCTTGAAACTTGGGGTTTTATGCCTATAATCCTGGATTTAAGTCTTAGTTTTTATAGTGGCGGGACAGTTGGCTTTAAAATATCAAGCAAGAACAAATTTAAATTTCAAGCTGAATATTTTGTATGTTCTCTCAAATGTATGTAGCGTTAACTGAATTTACATGTTTTATTTTAATGTTCCAGATGTGAATTTTTGGGATTCATTTGAACAGATATGTATCGTATTTTGTGTCCAGATATTGGGATAATGCCTCTGCTAATGAAGGCTCCTGGCTGGTGACAAGGCAGTGGTGCAGATACTTCAGATACAGTGTAATCACCGCTTAATGGAAGTCTATGTAAGGTGCAGGGTAGATGGCCTTGGAGATGCTTGCAAGAGTCAGAAAAGGCTTTCTACAGGAGGTAGTGCTGGCTCTGAGATTTGGAAGCCTCCTAGGAGTTTACCTGGTGAAGAACTTCAGGGAGAGCAAACCGAGTTCAGAGAATGACTCAAGTAGAGCCATTAGACTTTAGAAAGTTATGGCTTGTTCTGGAAAGTACACGTAGTATTTCTGAAGTATCCACTGCAAGGATGAGTGGGGAGAGATGGAACAGGACAGGGATATGGGGTGACATCATGAAAGGACCTTTGTGTCTTACAAACATTTTCTCAGTTTGTCTGGCAAGCTGCAAAGAGCCTCTAAAGGAATTTTGAGCAGGGAATTAATGAACAGGCCGTGAATAGTATTTTAGAAGATGCAAGTCTGGTAGCAGCGTAGAACGATGTTAGGTCAGAGGTGAGAGTGGAGAGTGGAGACGGGGACCATGCAGAGGCTGTCCCAAGAGCGTGGACTGGAGTCGATGGGCAGCAGGCAATTGAATATAAAGATCTGTACGTTGGATAAGGCATGCATGGGTTAATGCCACGAAGTGAGGCAGTGGGGTTTTAAAGGGATTATTAATTCCGTGTTCATTGTTTACACTTTCTTGTGTTCTTTATATCCTCGAGTCATTAAGGAGGTGTGTGCTTGTAAGGTGTGTCATCCAGGGGAAGTCATCTGTCAGCAACCTGCCCATTCATTTCATTTGTGTTCCTCTGTTCCTGCCATGCATTTATCAAAACTTTCCTCCGAAAGTTTTCTATTCTGTCATTATTACATTTCCAATATTTTGGTAACATCGAAATGAAAGTTAAATTTTATATTGTGCAAAGTCATAATTGTGTATGGATATTTTGTCCCATTTTTGTAGAGTGGCATTTGCCAAGTTATTATCTAGACTGAGGAAAGTTATTTTAGCCTAAAGAAAGCTTGTGAATTTCTGCTTGTATTGAAATAGGTCAGTTTAGAATAAAGGAAGGTGAATTATACCAAACTTTGCTGTCAGGAAGAAGTCTTCTTGTTTTCTTTTCTGTCCTCTAGTCTGCTAACTTGAATTTTATCCTTTTCTCACTAAAATGCTTCCACTGAGAAGGACGTAAACGTAAAAAGCACAAAAAACATTTTAAGAAACCTTTTAAAGGTCTTGATCGCTCAAAAGGTAGGTAAAAGTAGTTTTTATGCCATGTGTTATTTATACACATTGCCACTTGATTTCTGTCTTCAAAGGTAAAATGAATGTTAGATTACAATGTAACTTCAAAAATAACTTTTAAGTTGCAAGTGCATATTAAAATCTAAAATAAAACAAGGACACTAAAATAGGTTTTAATTTCCATTGAGTAGTGCCTTAGCTGTTCTTTGGTTATTGATTACAGGCTGTGTCTTAAACTTGTATTTTTCTGTTTTTGTAGACAAACCAAAAGAAGCCAAAAAGGATACATTTTTGGAAAAATTGGCAACTCAAGTAATTAAAAATGTGCAAGTAAAAATCACAGACATTCACCTTAAATATGAAGATGATGTAAGTCATTTTACTTGGTTTAAATTAGTAATTAAGTGTATATTTTATGACATTAATTCTTGATTTGCCCATACATGGGTTATCTCTACCCAAATTTTAAATATAAGATTGATTTTTTTATGATAAGTAAACCATCCTATCTCCTTTCTTGTTTTAGCGTTTTTTTTCACCCAACATTAATATATGTAAATATGTCATAAAGCCACCATATGTTCCTTTCTAAAGCTAATTTAAGAGCTTTTCGGATTGTCCTCTATTATTTATTTTGAATTTTGTTTATTGCCTTAGGACTTAGACTAATATAATTTTAAGGAACTAATTTTTTTTATATGCTGACAAAAATATTAGTTCCTAGATGTGATGAAGTAATAAGTTATAATGGTGATTGGTAGGGAGGGGACCAAAACCCAGGTCATTTGACTGCTAGTCGCATTCACTTTACATTCCACCAGATTGGGTGTTTAACTCCAATAACTGCTCATACACATATGCAGTGATATTTAGAAACCAACTTTCCTTATAATCAGAAATTTAATGTTGATTAAGAACAGTTTTGCTGATTAGTTAAAATGTAATAAATATCTTGAACTTAATATGAGTTGCTCTGTTTTAAAGTTTGAAATATACATGAGACGCCTTGAGCTTTTTCATTTACCCAACAAATTGGAAATGCTTTTTCATCTTTTCCAAAAATGAGTTTGCTTTCTTTTCTGTTTTTAGTTTGCTTCCACTTTGAGTTGAGTTTAAGTCACACTGATATATTTAGAATTTATTTATTTTTTCCTCATAAGTTTCCCTATGTAACTTAATATTCATTAAGACACACTTGTAGTTTTTCCAAGATGTACCATCTCTATCTTACACTGACTTATCTTTTAGTTTTATGTAGTCATTAAACTGAATTTTGTTAATAAATAAATGTCTAAAGAACCTAATTCATAACTGGCCTTTTTTAAAACAAACTGAGGAGAGTAAAATCTACTCAACCCATCATGGAACGTGAACAAGTTATTCTTAAAACTAATGGGGGTTCCCACTGTGGCTCAACAGTAATGAACCCGACTAGTATCCATGAGGATATGGGTTTGATCCCTAGCCTCACTCAATGGGTTAAGGATCTGGTGTTGTCGTGAGCTGTGGTGTAGGTCAAGGCGTTGATGTGGCTGTGGTCTAGGCCCCTGGCTACAGCTGCGATTTGATCGCTAGCCTGGGAACCTACATATGCTGTGTGGGAGGTTCTAAAACACAAACAAACAAACAAACAAAAACCAGCTAATGGCATATTGATGAATGAGATGCTTGGTTTAAACTTAAACTAACCTTTTTTACTGAGCAAGTACTTTTAGAAAGGTACATTATTTCTCTTTCTTTAATTAAAAAACACAGATGCATAGGATTGATAAACATCAATTTGTTTCAATTGATGTCAGTAACAAATTATATTAAAATAGTTGAAAGGAAAAAAATTAAAAGTGCAAAGGGGTCTTCCTTGTAATTACTATGTATCTTTCACTGTGATTACCTTAGTTATTATGTCTTGAAGGATAGGTAAAATATAGTAATTATGTTAGGGAAAGTATAATAATTTATCATAAAGTTGCTTATTGTATGATGGCAATAATTTATGGGTAGTGCATTAGCATCTGAGGAGTTGTGTTTTATTAGATTTCCTCAGAAATAGCTGCAAATTTTTTTGAGCCAATTAACTGTAGGTATCAAAAGATGAAAAGGGGAATGAAGGAAAACATATTTTTCCACAAATCATAATATATCTGATACTAAAAACAAAGCTCACAAAGCTCTTTGTGCTTTTCAGCTATTACAGGGTACGCGTTTTTCCCATTTGAGAAGGGTGTATGTGACTAAACTCAAGTCCCTGGCAGTGATTCAGAACATGATGTTTTTTCTCCTCCCTCTAGTTTCCTTAGTTTCTGTCATGACCAAAAAACACTGTATGACTTATGGACATCTTTGAGATGTGTAAAGCAATGACATCGTACATGCTATGACACAGTTTAAGCATTGTCTATAAATGTAACTTAGGTATTGAAGATCAGAAATAGATCAAAAGTTTAACATTGGCAGCTCTGGGGTTACGGGACTGAGGAAATTAAATATTAAGAATCGTGAGCATCTTCTAACAAAGCATTTTTACAGTGTCGAGGAAATTAAAGGCTTAAAATGACAGTTCACGTTTCTAAGTGTGAAAATCTTAAATGTTTTAAAAATAATTTAGTGAAAGTGTTATTGGCAACTCCTTGTTTTATTTATCTATGGATAGCATTTTTAATGGTTCTTGTCTAGAATGTCTAGACAAGAATCTTTTTAGTCCCAGTTAGTGAGTCTTCTCACTTATGGTAAGAAAATAGTTCCACTGGAAGCCGTATTTTTAGTGTTACTAGTGATATTAATGTAATATTATTAGTGTCTACAAAATATAGAAAATTCCAGCCATGTTATTGTCTTCCTCCCCTTTCTTTTCCACAGATCCATTTGGGTTGTATGACTTACTGGGAAACTCACTGTCCTATGTTGATTATTGAGCGTGGAGAATGGCTTCACCCTTGCCATCACTATATTTTAATGTCACTTTTTTTTTCTTTGATAGGTGACAGATCCAAAGCGGCCCCTTTCATTTGGTGTCACACTGGGAGAACTTAGTCTGTTGGTAAAGTTGGCTTTATTTGGCTTCATTTAGAATTTATGTGGATCCTATAAGATATTATTCTCCAGTTACAGGGTGAATTTCCTAAAATCAACTGTTGGTTCATATAGCTATTTTATTTTTGTGTGGAATCTTCCTACAGCTTTTCTAGAAGTTTACAGTTTTTTTGTGATACTTTTAGTATATTCTGTAATTATTTTTATTTGTCTTTGAATTTAACAAATACCAGAATATCAAGAGCAAATTTTTTTTTTGTTTGTTTTGTTTTTTTTGCCTTTTTGTCATTTTAGGGCTGCACCCGTGGCTTGTGGAAGTTCCCAGGCTAGGGGTCTAATAGGAGCTGTAGCCGCCAGCCTTCGCCACAACCACAGCAATGCGGGATCCGAGCCACATCTCCAGCCTACACCATGGCTCACGGCAACACCGTTTCATTAACCAACTGAGCAAGGCCAGGGATCGAACCCGCAACCTCATGGCTCCTAGTCAGATTCATTACCCACTGAGCCACAATGGGAACTCCAAGAGCAAATGTTTTGAAAATATTAAAAGCTGTATCTTAAATGTGTCATAAAGTAGAGGAAGATAAATTTCTATAGTCATGTTCTTATCCTTGGTAAAATTTCCAAAAAGCTTATATGTGTGTATCTGTTTATATGTACATGTGTATGTGTGTTTATTATATTGAGATGTACATAAGATGATTTATTTTAGAGTTCCTGTTGTTGCTCGGTGGTAGCAAACCCAGTTAGTATCCATGAGGATGTGGGTTTGATCCCTGGCCTTGCTCAGTGGGTAGGATCTGGCATTGCTGTGAGCTGTGGTGTGGGTCACAGATGTAGCTCAGGTCTGGCGTGGCTGTGGCTGTGGTGTCAGCCAGTAGCTGCAGCTCCAACTTGACCCCTAGCCTGGGAATTTCCATATGCCGCAGGTGTTCGGTTTTGGTTTTTTTCTTAAAGGTCTTTAGGACACCGAGTGTGTATATCCAGGTTGGATATTGTTTTTCTGTTACAGACAACTAAGTGGTACTAAACATGTTTTAAAGTTGAGGACAGTGAGTACCCTGTAAATCATACTAGGTACGTGTTTGCCTTATGATTAGTTATATAGAGATGTCCTTAGTAGGGAAAGCAGATTAAGAGTAAAGGAAAGAGAAGTAGACTATTAGAGGAACAGAAAAAAGACACTTTTCCTTGTAGGTCTTAAGTAGGGTACATGCATACAGAGAAGTGGAACTATACATCCAGTTGAAGATCAAAGCAGAAAGATTAAGGAAAAAGTATTGGAGAAGCAAAGGACAGTCAAGGAAACTAGTCTTTAATATATTGTTTATCCTGGAGTTCCCTTCGTGGCTCAGTGGTTAACGAACCTGACTGGCATCCGTGAGAACGCAGGTTCGATCCCTGGCCTTGCTTAGTGGGTTAAGGATCCGGCATTGCCGTGAGCTGTGGTGTAGGTCACAGACACGGCTTGGATCCTGCATTGCTGTGGCTGTGGTGTAGGCCGGCAGCTGTAGCTCCGATTGGACCCCTGGCCTGGGAACCTCCATATGCCGAGGGTGTGGCCCTAAAAAGAGAGAAAAGACCAAAAAAAAATGTATATATATTGTTTACCCTCTGCTTGTTTCCAAAGTAAATTTGAAGTAGCTTTCAATAAAAAAGAAACAATATTGTAACACTTTTAAAAAGAGACTAGAATCTGTGTTCTGAAAGGTAGAGAGATAGTTGTTCCAGAAAAATTAGACAAATAGTATTAGTCATATGTGAGTTCAGTATTTAATGTTGAGCTTCTGACAGATCAAACACAAAATACAAAATAGTCATATTTTGTCAAACTAGATAATGGGCATACTAGTGCGTAAGGGTAATGAGTGGTTTCCTTAGTGTGTACCCTTGTTTGATCCTCTCTATCTGTGCACAGACTCTTCAGACTCTTTTCTCTGCCTGTGTTATTCTCTTTCCTTAGTTTTTCTGGTGATTCTATTCAACGTTTTAATATTTCCTTGAGATAATACCTTATCTTTCTCATTCTTGTTTTACTTCCTTCTTAGTTTTTGCCGTTCCTTCTATTATGCTCCCGTTACATTTTATAAAAGCACCTGTGACATATTAATGTACAGGTCACGTGTTTGTCTCCTTCTATCTGACTTTCATTCATTGATACAATAGTACCTGTATTTTAGTGTTTTTGTCATATTAGTTTGTGTAAGGCATTAGGCACCTTGTGTCTGGCTTAATGCCTGCTTCAACTACCACACTGTCTATTAAAACAACAGTAGTAGCAAATTTACCTCTTTCTGTATCTATGCCATTTCTTTTTTCCTTCTTTCCAATTACAAAGTCACTCTTATATTTAAGGTAATCTTCCCATCTCTGATCTGGATCCATTCTCTCCCATGTCCCCAGGAGCCTTTCCCCCCCCCTTCCTCTTATTCCTTCTTCCCTTCTGCCCTTTATTCCTTATTTTTGTCAGTTTTCTTCTTTCCTAAGTTTTCTTTCTTTCTTTCTTTTAGGGCTGTACCTGTGGCATATGGA
Organism: Catagonus wagneri; assembly: GCA_004024745.2. Classification (NCBI taxonomy): domain Eukaryota; kingdom Metazoa; phylum Chordata; class Mammalia; order Artiodactyla; family Tayassuidae; genus Catagonus; species Catagonus wagneri. The sequence goes on along the minus strand of PVHT020003428.1, from coordinate 190,963 downwards.
AGTTCCCAGTCTAGGGATCGAATCTGAGATGCAGCTGCAGGCCTATACCACAGCCACAGGAATGCTGTATCCTAGCCGCATATGTGACCTACACTGCAGCTCCCACCAGTGCCGGATCCTTAACCCACTGAGCAAGTCCAGAGATCGAACCTGCATCCTCACGGTTACGAGTCAGATTCGAAACCTGCTGCACCACAACAGGAGCTCCGTCTTTCCTGAGTTTTCAATTCCTCTTCTTCCCTGTTCTCCGTCCCCTGCCTCTTGTAAGCATTTAAACACATTAAGTTTCTCCTTTACATTAAAATTGAAAAGCCTTTTCTTAACCTTGTTCCACTCTACCCAGGCACCATCTGACTACTGCCCTTTCCTTCTCTTCCTCTAAGTTTTTGAGAGAATTCTCTCCTTGGCTCTCTTTATTTCCCCACCTCCTGATGACTCCCTACCCAGTGCACTCTTACTCTGCTGCTCGCTGAAACTGTTCTTAAGTTAATAATGCCCTGGCCACTTAAATAAGTTTATTTTAGTTTATCTCACGGAAACTTCTGGCATTGCTGACCATGCCGACTTTCTAGGAACATGGTCATGCTGTAATTTCCATATTCTTCTGGTTTTCTTCTTACTTTGCGATAATTATTGATTTGGTATTTATTTATTTATTTATTTATTTATTTATTTATTTATTTATTTATTTATTTATTTATTGTTTTATTTTTTGCTTTTTAGGGCCACATCTGCAGCATATGGAAGTTCCCAGTCTAGGGGTCCCGTTGGAGCAACAGTTACTAGCTTATGCCCCAGGCATGGCAACTTGGGATCCGAGCCACGTCTACAACCTACACCACAGTTCATGGCAACGCTGGATCCTTAACCCACTGAGCAAGGCCAGAGATCAAACCCTCAACCTCGTGGTTCCTAGTCGGATTCATTTTCGCTGCATCATGACAAGAACTCCTTGATTTTTTTTTTTAAATGTGGACTTTCTTTAAGAGCTTAAGGGCTAGTTTTTTTTCTTTTTTTTTTCTTTTTATCGTTTAGAGGCACACCTGTGGCATATGGAGGTTCCCAGGCTACGGGGGTCCATTCGGAGCTGTAGCCTCTAGCCTGCGTCAGAGCCACAGCAACATGGGATCTGAGTCGCGTCTGCGACCTACACCACAGCTCACAGCAACACCAGATCCTTAACCCACTGAGTGAGGCCAGGGATCGAACCCGCATTCTCATGGATACTAGTTGGGTTCGTTAACTGCTAAGCCATGACGGGAACTCCTAGTTCTGTTTTTATTCATACCCCATTACCTTCCACACTGAGGCACAAAGTAGCTCGATAATTGTTTTCTGAATGAACTCAGTTAAATTAGAACCTCCCCAATTCTGTCTTCACAGTTCCTTTGATTTTGTCATATAAATATATGAAGAAACAGCTAACATTAGCCAACGTCAGCTAAATGTCTTTTTATTCCTGAGTTACTTTGTTATAGTTTACAAATATTAGAGCATTGTCTTGTGATATAGATACTTCATAGTTACTCTCTCTTTCTTCTTTTAGACTGCAAATGAACACTGGACTCCATGCATATTAAATGAAGCAGAAAAAATTATATACAAGGTATTAAACTAGAGTTTTTAATCTAGTTATTTCTCTAGGTACAAACAGTGAATATATTTTCTTGAAGAAACTTTGATGGAGCAGAATGTGCCGCTGGAACATGAGTTAAGTTTAGGGCTTAGTTTTCGCTCTGCTACTTACTCTCTGACCTTCTGTTATCACTTGCCTGTTCTGAGGTTTATATTCCTTCACCTACAATATAAAGAAACTGGATAAAATATTTCCCCAGTCGTACTTCATGGAGCATTAGATAATTGAGATATTATTAGATTTGTCAAAAAAAGTATTCTCTAGTCAAGTAAGATTACTGACTACCGTACAAAGCTGTACCTAGTTAGGTGTGTTTTATTTTGTTTCAAATTTTACAATACTTTAAATATGCTAATAAACATAAAATCTTCAAGAGGAATATTTGGTATGTAGCTTTTCCCACCTTGTTGATAATAGCTTCTTCTCCCCTCAGCCCTCAGTAGAAACAGCTGTTTGTATCCACTGGAGGAATCATGTCTTTCTTATTCAGTGAAACATTTACAGTGTTTTAATACTAAATTCTCAGTAAATATTTGATTATCAAATGAATGAATCCCCTTGGGGGTAGAGTTCCTGGAAGCACAATTTAGAAAATGCTAGATGAATAATAAAGTCTGAATAACACACGTATATTTTTTCCATTTTTGTGTTATCTTCTTTCCTTTAAAAGTTCAAAATGGCAGTTGGATTGTTTGGGGGTAGTGAACGTGAGAATAATCTTTTAATATTGATTCGTAATTTCAGTGTGTTAGTTGCTTGACCTTTTCCATTTTTCTTTTCTAGCTTATTCGACTTGATAGTCTCAGTGCCTACTGGAATGTTAACTGCAGCGTGTCTTACCAGGGAACAAGGGAGCAGATCTTGGTAATTTCAGTTTATGCTTGCAAGGGCTAACTGTACTCCCTAATTTTGCTTTACGTAAGAGGTCCTTAATGAAACAGGGTATTACTCTTTTGTTTAAGTCGTATGTAACAAAATCAGAAGTATGCAACAGTTTTTGGAATCCACCCTGTCTTTAAAAAAGCACTCTTGTTTTGGAAGATCTTTGTGAAATCTTTCACTATACAGTGAGATGAGAACCTTTAAATCAAAAACTGTGTTTACGGATTTTTGCTTTTTTTTTTTTTTTTGTCTTTTTGTTGTTTTAGGGCCGCACCCACAGCATATGGAGGTTCCCGGGCTAGGGGTCTAATTGGAGCTGTAGCTGCTTGGCCTTCACCACAGCCACAGCAATGTGAGATTTGAGCTGCGTCTGCAACCTACACCACAGCTCACGGCAACACCGGATCCTTAACCCACTGAGCAAGGCCAGGGATTGAACCCGCAACCTCATGGTTCCTAGTCGGATTAGTTTCCACTGCGCCATGATAGGAACTCCGTTTTTTTTTCTCTTTTTTATGGCTGCACCTGTAGCATATGGAAGTTCCTGGTCCAGGGATTGAATCAGAACTGCAGCTGCTACCTACACCACAGCCACAGGAACACCAGATCCAAGCTGCAGCTGTGACCTACGCCACAGCTTGTGGCAATGCCGGATCCTTAACCCACTGAGTGAGGCCATGGATTGAACCTGCCTCCTCATAGGGACAACATCAGTTCCTTAACCCACTGAGCCACAATGGAAACTCCTGTTTATGGTTTTTTACACTAATTTTGATGGCATTCTGGTTGCATTGTGGTTTCATATGAGAGTGATTACTTGAAGAATATTGTAAAGAAAGATAATACCTTTCAGATTAGAAAATGTATTCTCAGCAAATGTTTTAAATATTTGTGGTGTTGCATTTTTTGAATAGTAAATGATTAATTCAAAACTAAACATGCTAATTAAGCTAGTCGTAGTCATGTTTATTGACTTAGAGGAGAAAAAAGAACAGTTGAATTTTCTGAACTGAATTCATTCCAAGATTCTATTTTTCATTTCTCCCAAAGATACTACAACAAACAATTTATCTTTGTCTAGAAAGTGTTTGAGATCCTAATTCATGGATATATTTATATATACATACACATTTTATTTTTTATTTATTTATTTATTTAGTCTTTTTGTCTTTTCAGGGCTGCACCCATGGCATATGGAGATTCCCAGGCTAGAGGTCTAATTGGAGCTGTAGCCGCCGGCTGATGCCACAGCCACAGCAATGTGGGATCCGAGCCGCTTCTGCGACCTACACTACAGCTCACAGCAATGCTGGATCCTTAACCCACTGAGTGAGGCCAGGAATCAAACCTGCAACCTCATTGTTCCTAGTCGGATTCGTTAACCACTGAGCCACGACAGGAACTCCTACACATACACATTTTAAATCAGAGAGGAACACAGTGTTATAACATTTTTTCTTGATATTTAGAATTTATCAAAATTATCTACCATATTTTATTGTAAAGAAATATATCTTAATGCTTAGTGTGTTTTTCTAGTGGACTACTGATTTACAAAGATAGAAATAAAGATACTGATTGAGGAACCAATTTTTTTTTTTTTTTTGGTCTTTCTGCCTTATCTAGGGCCTCACCCACAGCATATGGAGGTTCCCAGGCTACGGGTCTAACAGGAGCTGTAGCCGCCGGCCTTCGCCACGGCCATAGCAACGCGGGTCCGAGCCGCTTCTGCAACCTACAGCACAGCTCACGGCAACGCCGGATCCTGAACCCACTGAGCAAGGCCAGGGATCGAACCCGCAACCCCATGGTTCTTAGTCGGATTCGTTAACCACTGAGCCACGACGGGAACTCCTGGAACCAATTTTTTTTGTATGTGTAGCTCAATATATATGCATTTTCTTTTTCATTCTCATATAATTCACAGGTTTTTTTGTTTGTTTAGGGTCAACTGAAAAGTGAAATTCTTACAAGTAGCAATATACCCCCAAACCATCAATATAGTAAGTAACAGTAAAATTTATTTCCTATTATAGGAAGCATGGAATTAAATAGTTTTTATTTTAATAAACTTTTTGTGATAAAGTCAACTTTGACAAAGAGACACTGTTAATTTTATACCCTAGCTTTATGGCATAGCCTATTTCAATTGTATTAAAGTATTTAGAAATGGATTGTGCGGGAGGGGGAGAAAGGGGATGGACTGGGAGTTAGGGGTCGGTAGATGCAAACTATTGCATTTGAAGTGGATAAGCAATGAGATCTTGCTGTATAGCACAGGGAACTATATCTAATAACTTGTGATGGAACATGATGGAGAATAATGTGGGAATAAATATGTATATGTGTATGACTGGGTCACTTTGCTATACAGCAGAAATTGACAGAACATTGTAAATCAACTGTAATAGAAAAAAAAAAAGAAATGGTTTGTAGCGCTTACACCTTTGGAGAGTAAGAGAGAACAGGGCAGTGTAACTGTAGTTCACTTCTAATAGTTAACCCCTTGACTCCCATCTTTTCTTCTTACCTTGTTATAGTCTACTTTGTTTTAGGAATTAGATTTTCTTTTCTTTGTTTAATAAAATCTCTGAGACGTTGATATTCAGGTTGCCCCTGAGGGTGTTACTAATGTGATATTAAGACAAAACCAACCATTCCAGAGGTATTTTTTGTTTTTTGGGTTTTTTTGTTCTTTTAATGAAGTATAGTTGATTTACAATATTATGTTAGTTTCAGGTGTACAGCATAGTGATTCTGTGTTTTTACAGATTATTATCCATTGTAGATTATTATAAGATACTGAATATGATTCCTTGTGCTATATTGTACTTCCATGTTGCTTAACGATTTTATGTATAGCAGTTTCTGTCTGTTAATCTCATACTCCTAATTTGTCCCATTTCCTTATCTCTACTTTTTGGTTACCACAACTTTGTTTACTCTATCTGTGAGTCTGCTTCTGTTTTGCATGTATGTTCATTTGCATTATTTTTAGATTGCATATATAAGTTATATAATATTTGTCCTTCTCTCATTTCACTAAGCATAATACTCTAAGTTCATCCACGTTGCTACAGATGGCAATATTCCATTCCTTTTTATGGCCGAGTAGTATTTCGCTGTGTATATAGTCCCCACATCTTCTTAATCCATTCATCTGCTGATGGGCATTTGGGTTGCTTCCATGTCTTGGCTATGATAGAGTACTGCTATGATCATTGGGGTGCATGTATCTTTTCAAATTAGTGTTCTCATTTTTTCAGGATATATACCAGGAAAGGAATTGCTGGATAATATGGTAGTTCTGTTTTTAGTTTTTTTGAGGCACTCCCATAATGTTTCCAGTTTACAGTTTTTACTGACAGAGCACAAGGGTTCCCTTTTCTCCACGTTCTCTGCAATGTTTGTAATTTGTAGACTTTTTGATGATAGCCATTCTGACAGGTGTGAGTGGGCTATTTCACTTTTGTTCCAATTTAAATTTCTCCAGAGATATTTTTAAAGTATACTTTTCTATTTCTCAGCAGCCTCACCTTTATTTATTTTTAAATAGATCTCCAGCAAAGCTGACTGCATATTTATCCCATTCATTTTCTCTATTCTGTTCTAAAGATGCTATTCTTTTTTTATTTAGTGTACCTCTTTATGTTCGTTTCAGCTTTCATTTCTATGTTCACCCATATTCTGTACTACTCTGATTCACTATTGTTTTCTTCATATTCTTTTATAACTAACTGCCATGTATGGGAGTTGGCACTTTCACTTCATGTCCACAGACCTCTCTATGTAATGATGACAAAGTTGTCATATGCTGCTAGTTTGTGAGAGCATTTAGTTTCATTCATGAAAGAACTTCACAAAGATCTACAACTTTATTATTAGGCATGTTCCACTTATAAATAACCTCTAAATAAGTTAATATTTTTATATAATCTTCTGCAAATTATACATACCATAAGTATCAGAATTTTAACACTATTCATAATTAAAATTTATTACATTACTTTGCTCTGTCATCCTCCCTAAAGCACTTCTTCATACTCCTTCTCAACTTTAAGAATATTGTTTTTAGTTGAGTCTAAGATTATATATGTAATGATCACTTTGAAAATTATAAAGTAGTAGGCAATTTTATCCTGGGTAATATGAATTTGATTCATGATTCCATTCCTCAATTCTGACAGTGATTAAATAAGACAGAAATGAATCAAATTTGTTTTCTACCTCTTTTTAATGAATGGTAAAAATCATTAAATGTCTTATAGCAAGGAAGAGAAGCATAATTTTCCATAGACTGTGAATAACCAAGATTAGATTGTCTGTATTTTGTGCATTTCTAACTTAGACGCATAGAACACCAATTTCCTCCTTGGAGATCCACTTTTACCAATGCATTTGATAGTTGGTATTTAGATACGTAGATGCTTAAATAGTCTTTGTAGCTATTTTTTTAAACTTTTTTTTACATAGTTTTGATCACTTTATTTTTACTTTCAGAGTAACAGTGTTCTCAAAATTATTTACAGTTGTTCATATGTAAGGGCATATAAACATATCTTGTCTTCCCATGTGGTGTAAGTTTTCCAGCCAATATCAGCCTCTGCAAAACTCTACATGAATCCTTATGCAGAAGCAGAGCTTAAAACACCTAAACTTGATTGGAATATAGAAGTACAGAATATTGCCATTGAACTGACCAAACCTCAGGTAAGATTCATTTGGACTTTTCTACCCTTGATTAGCCTTTAATCTCTGCGATTTTTCCTTCTCCAGTGCTCTGGTGGTTCTTTTGGTTTGTTATGTTGAGATTGGACTCCTAAAAACAGATATATGTATATTTTTGAAAGAAAATAAATATCAAATGTAAGAAATAGTTTTCCTTTATTTTATCTGATTTTCCCCTTTTTAGTAAAGAATTTTAGCAAATTATAGTGAATGACATGATTCCCATTTAATTCCCAATTGCTGGTGGAAGATTTTAGTGGATTTTTTCTTCCTCAGATTTTATTTTATTTTTTTGCTTTTTAGGTCCTCACCCATGGCATATGGAGGTTCCCAGGACAGGGGTCGAATCGGAACTACAGCTGCTGGCCCATGCCACAGCCACAGCAGCACCAGATTTGAGCCATGTCTGTGGCCTACACCATAGCTCACGGCAACACTGAATCCTTAACCCACTGAGTGAGGCCAGGGATCAAACCCGCAACCTCATGGTTCCTAGTCAGATTCATTTCTGCTGTGACAAGACGGGAACTCCCTTCCTCACATTTTAATAGCAGACACTCTTTTGTTAAATATTGTTCACTTAATTTTTAGAACAGTTATGTTGGCATTTTTTTCCCTTCGTTTGTTTCTCAAGTTTGGTTACGTGCCTAGGCAGTTTGGATGACAGATTCGAAAAACTGGAAGTGAAAGGAAGATGGAAGACTTAGCTAACTGAGCTTTTAGCTCACTGAAGTTCACTATAAATAAAATGCAAATCATATATGTAATTTAAAATTTTCTAGTAGCTACATTAGCAAAGTAAAAAAGAAAAGAGGAAATTACTAAAATTAATAACATTTTATTTAACATACCCTAAGTACTGTCATTTCAACATGTAATCAAAATTAGAAGTTGTTAAGATATTTTATATCCTTTTATTTTTCCTTAAGTCTTCAAAATCTGGGGTATATTTTACACTTATAAATATATTTAAGTTCAGACTATCCACATGCTGGGTACTGAATAGCCACATGGTAACTCTTAGGTAGAGTTGAGTTACAACAATAGAGAAGCAGCAGCTAGACTTCCCCTTTCTTCATCTTACCTATAGTTGTGTGTTTGTGTGTATACGTATGTATGTATATATTTCCAATCATTTGAGCTGTTGACCAGATACACACAGATTTATATTGGTGGTAAGTAAGGTAAGTGATTAAATAGCTTTGTCTTGCTTCATTATTCAGTAATATTTTGGAGCAGCTTGAAACTGAGTTCATAAATAGTCAAGGCTTGAAATGATGGTCCAGAGGAAAAATATGTAGTTTTAGGAATAAGCATGCTCCATGTCAGTAGTTACAGATACCACATTTCATTGGTTCTAAGATGTATATTTATTTCACATTTCAACATATTTGAAAATATGATATATATTATCATTGGTGATAATGGCACTTTATTTGGCAGCACTGTTTTTTTTTTTTTGTAGTGAAACTTAAGAATTACCTTGTAACTTATAATTGATGGTGTCTTAAATTGGGTTAAATATTTTAGTGAACTTAGGCAATTGTCATATTCATTCAGGAAATTTGAAGTCTCACTAGACTGGAAATATAATAAAATTTGGTGTTTATGCACGTGCACAAATGTAATAAATATAATTAAATTTTTGTCTTAATAGTACTTAAGTGTGATTGACTTTTTGGAGTCAGTGGATTATATGGTTAGAAATGCTCCTTACAGGAAGTACAAACCTTATTTACCACTTCATAAGAATGGTCGACAATGGTAAGTTAAAATTAAAAAAGTTTTTTTTAATAAGAAACAGAAAATCATTAGTTTAGGGACTCTCAGAGCTAAAGACTCTTAAAGACTGAAGCTACTTTAAAAAAGTAGACATAACATCTTTTTTATTATGTCCTTATTATGTTTTTCATAAACGCATGCTCTTAACTCTTAACTTAGCATTCAACGTTTTTCTGGTCTTAGTGCCCTTTGGTCCTATATGTGAACTCAGTATTGTAACCATATTGGAATACTCTTTCACAGAGTATATCATTTTGTGCTTCTGTGATTGTTGCGTGCTTTGACATGCCCTTCTTCCTGGAGTGATTTGCCCATTTCATAGTCTGTTTAAGCCTGAGAATTGTACTGGGGAGTTGAAATGCTATTACTGAGCTCTTAGAGGAACACAGTTAATAAGAACAAAATAAGTTAACAGTTTAGCTTTAAAATGTCAAAGCTATTTTCCTGCTTTTTCTTAAACCTTTATATGTGCATTAACAAAATTTCATTTGCAGGTGGAAATATGCAATTGATTCTGTTCTTGAAGTTCATATAAGGAGGCATACACAGATGTGGTCGTGGAGTAACATAAAAAAACACAGGCAGTTGCTCAAGAGTTATAAAAGTGCCTACAAAAATAAGCTAACCCAGACTAAAGTCCCAGAAGAAATACAGAAACAAATTCAGGTATGTTTGATATATTTGTGAGAGTTGTTATCTGTTAAATCATCCTTTAATGTTAATTCTTCTAAATTTAATTTGAATTAAAATGTGATTTTTAGAAAAAACAGAACTGATCTCTTTTTGAGAGAATTTTATGAAAAAATGCAGAATATTTTTCCTAGTTTTTTCTTCCTTTAAAAAGCTTTCTCTTGTATCCTAATATGTAATAAAATAAGGTTACTATAAACTATTTGGAGAAATGTGTTTGGTTTTTATAGTAATGTTTAGAAAATCAATATCAGAGATCTTCAGGTATGTGCTTATTACTAGCTGGATGCATATTGTTAGTTTTGTTAGTGCCTTTTTTTTAAAGAATTAAAAGTATTACTTGTAAAAAATTGGTTTTATTCCTCAAGATACAAGTCTTATTTATGCCCTTCTGAAATGTAGGAAAAAGCCACACTGAATACATAATTTGCTTAATATCATCTGATCTTAATTATTTAACTAGTTTGCCACAAATTCACTGTGTAAAAATTAATCGAGTTCCTATTATTCTGAAATATATGATAATCATTAGTATTGTATATTAGAAAAAACATCACATTTCTTAGTTTCTCAGGTCTGGTGTTCTCATGTATAAAATGGAAACAATATATGTGTCTTAGAGAGTTGTGAGAACTGCATGAAATAACACATAAGAGCACCTGACACACAGGTCACCCAGTACATGTTAGATTCCTCTTAAGTAAATTCCCCAGATCAGTTTCTGCTTTAGCCTACTTGATTTGCAGAATTTTACATTCCCAAATTTTGTGTTTTATTAAGGTGCTGTAGTACAGTGATTATAAATAATGTTGAATAGAGGGAGTCAGTAACAACCATAAGGATAAACGGATTCCTCTCTTAAGTATTCTTGTTTTCATTTGCATATACGGCTCTCTGTGTATTATAGTGGTCTCATTAAAATTCCTGTCTATCTATTGTATTTAACGAGGATTTGCTTTCTTGGAAAACTGTTTCTCACATTGTAAAAAGTAGAAAGTGTAAAAGGTAAGTTTATGTTCAAATTTATACTTACACTTTCATTAGGTCACAGATGCTGTTTGTTCACGGACTAGAATAGCCTAGAAATATAAAGAAAGAAATTTTTTTAATCTAATGACCATTTTCTTTGTTGACAAGTGTCTCTTTGTTTTATAGGATTTGGAGAAGACCCTAGATGTTTTTAATATAATTTTAGCAAGGCAACAAGCACAAGTTGAGGTAATCATTTTTATTAGCTGGTCTTGTTTTAAACATGTCAATACTAACTCCTTTAAATCTGTAATAAATACCACGGGAAATTGTTGAGATTTACTCAAATGAGAATAAAGGTTGAGTTTTCATGGCTTTATTTAGTCTCAGGAGAAAATAAAATTGGAATATTGGAAAAAACCCACTAATATGAAGGGAAGAAGTTTTAAAATTGATAACAAAAAATTTGATAGCTCCCTGAAAGTAAAAATCATCTATAATCCTAGCCACAGAGAATAATACTGTTAACACTTTGATGTATACGCTTTCAGTTTTCCTCCCATTAAAGGCTTATTCTGTGTATCATCCGTTTCTTTTTCTTTATTCCCTCTTCCCTTCCTTGCTTCTTCCTTTCCTTCACCCATATTCTTTTGTCCCTCTTTCCCTCCTTCTTTCCCTCCCTGAAATTTAGGCAGATTCATACACAGAATTAAAGTGCTGTCTCTTTCTCTGGCTCTTCCCCACTGGAATTTTCCCCTATACCCTGGCTCTAATGGACTCCATTTTCCGGCTCCTTGGAATTTCTCAGGTTTAAACGCCTGTGCCTCTGCGTGATTCAGTCTCTCTCAGGGCAGAGCCATGTGAAGTAGTTTTCTCTGGCTGTTTGAAAAACCTAGTGGTTTAAAACAACACACTGTTACTATCAGGTTTTTTGAGGGTCGGGAGTCCAGCCCTCTGCTCCTCGAGTCTTCTGCTTAAGGTCACAAAATATTGTGTCAAGATGGTGGGTAAAGAGTGGTCTCATTTAGGAAATAGCCGGTGAGGAATCTGCTTCTGTTGGCAGAATTTAGCTCTTTGTGCTTGAGGGATGGAGAACTTCAGTTTCTTGCTGGCTGTTGGCTCTAGGCTGCCCTCAGCTCATTAATAGCACTTGACTTTCTTGCCATTTGGGCCTCTCCACTCAGGCAGCCCACAACACGGCAGCTTGCTTCTTCAAAGGGAGAGAGAGATTCTGGCAAGACAGCCGCTACGATTTTATGCACATAATCATGTAAATCTTATCACCTTTGCCGTATTTTATTTGTTAGAAATAAGTCACAGGTCATGCCTGCACTCAAGGAAAGGGGACTACCCGGGGGTAAGACACCTGGAGGGAGAAGTTCAGGGGCAGGTGGAGGGAGAATATAACCTGTGGAAAAAAAATGTGAGGAACTCACCCTGGTGAGGGTCACTTCTCCAAGTGTTGACGCCTCTCCACCATCTGCCTACTTTACTTACTTTTTAGAGTCCGTGGTAGATGTCTTTTATGTTTTATCCACAATTTCTCATTGTAATCAGCAGTGAAGGATGGGCTGTAGAAGGCTTAGGCCACCATGGAACTGAAAGTTCCTTCATTGGATTTAGCCATAAAGAAGTCATTTAAAGAGCAAGTTTTATAGACTGTTACGAGTAGAAATTTGATAGAAGTGAGAGAGAATGGAAGATGAATTGGAGAAAGTAAGTGCAGATAGTATGATACATCACTGCAAGTGGAAAACAGGCTAAATGGAGTGGCAGCTGGTAGGGAATGTGGAGTCAAGAAAAGGTTTTATAACTTTATTTTCTTTTTTGAAAAAAATTAGAGGGAGTTCCTATTGTGGCTCAGCGGAAACAAATCTGATTAGTTTCCATGAGGGATGTGAGTTCAATCCCTGGCCTTACTCAGTAGGTTAAGGATCTGGTGTTGCCATGCATGAGCTGTGGTGTAGATCGCAGACGTGGCTTGGATTCCTGCGTTGCTGTGGTGTAGGATGGCAGTTGTAGCTCCCACTTGACTCCTAGCTTGGGAACTTCCATATGCCACTGGAGCGGCCTTATTAAGAAAAAAAGAAAAGAAATCTGACTAGTATCCATTTGGATGTGAATTCAATCCCTGGCCTTGCTCAGTGGGTTAAAAATCTGGCATTGCCGTGAGCTGCGGTGTGGGTCACAGATGTGACTTGGATCTGGCATGGCTGTGGCCGTGGCCTAGGCCAGAAGCTACAGTTCCAATTTGACTCCTAGCCTGGAAACTTTCATATGCCACAGGTGCAGCCCTAAAAAGCAAAAAAAGAAAAAAAATGTAGTGTTCTATTTTCTGTATTATTCCATGGAATCATTTATCCAACATTATTATATATATATATTTTGGTCATGTCTATGGCATGCAGAAGTTCCCAGGCCAGGGACTGAACCCACACTATGGCAGTGACCTGAGCTGCAGCAGTGACAACACTGGATCCTTGACCTGCTGAGCCACAAGGAACCACCAAATTGGGTGATCTTAATACCACTTAACTAGTTGCTTAAAAATTAAAGAAAGAAGATTTAATTATTGGATGCAGTGGCTAAAGAAGAATGGGATGTAGATGAAATGAAAGCAATTAGGTTCACCCAGGATGATGACCTTTCATTGTAGTGGAAATCCACAGGGCCAGAAAGTTTAAAATGTAGCCAGAGGATTGGCTGAATTTATTTACCATGAACTCTTAGCTGGACAGGGGAGGAAGTGATGGCAACAGAGGTGATGTTTAGGAAAACGTTGAAAAGGTTCTGCGTCTGTCTTCATGTTAGGCGTTACATGCGTGTTAAAGTTTATTTTTGATTTCATATAGATGTATTTTACATCTATATGATGTAAAAATAAAAAATAAATAAAAAAACACAGTAATCTTCTATGCCAGAAAAGTTATTTCGTATAGAATATAAACTAATCAACCATATGTATTTTTTACCCGTTATACTTCTGACTGCTGAAAATGGATTAAGTGTGACAAAAGGTAGTTACAGCTGCGATAAAACTGGCACCATTATGGATTTTGTGGGCAGTTGTAGACCTGTTCCCTTATTATTTGCTCAATGTCTACTTGTTAAAGATAACTTAATTTGTTAAATTAGATTGTTATTAATCAGACTTACTCTATTTACCATGGAATTCTTCTCTTTAACTTCTCTTTTGGATTATTTCACATTTTAGTACACACGAAAGCTTGCAGTTATGTTACCAGTTCACTACCAATTTAAAATATTTTATATTTAAAGTGGTGAAATTATTCAAGGAAGTTTACTTATTCAAAGGATGAGAAGACAGAGTCTCCATTACTTATCCCCTTTATTCTTTTTATCCTTCTGTTTTTCACTTTGGGGTTATACATTTGTATCTTACTGAAAAGTGAGTAAAGACAAGGAACAGCAGAAAATCAAGCCAGAATTTGTTGAAAAAAGAGGATGAAATGAGATTCGAGTACTTTCTATTTTTATTTATAGTCTACCCCCAACCATATCCATAGTTAGTAAGCCAGTTGGATAAATTATGAAATAGGCTTGTTACATTCTACCTCGAATGTGGAAGCATCTTCCTTTTAGGGTACCTTTTTTTTTTTTTTTGGTCTATTGTCTTTTTAGGGCCACACCAGGGGCATATGGAAGTTTCCAGGCTAGGGGTCCAATCGGAGCTACAGCTGCTGGCCTATATCACAGCCACAGCAACGCAGGGTCCGAGCCGCATCTGCACTCTACACCACAACTCACAGCAGTGCTGGATCTTTAACCCACTGAGCAAGGCCAGGAATTGAACCCACATCCTCATGGATCCTAGTCGGGTTCGTTAACCGCTGAGCCACAAAGGGAACTCCCTCAGGGTACTTTTCATTTTCAAGGTGTACTGTCCTTGTGGCTCCTTATTTTAGAAATTTGGAAGACACATTGCTTAGAAAAATTGTACTTGAAACCTTAATTGGATCACTCACAAAATGCAGCTTCGTCAACATGCTTTCAGTAGGTGGGCAAAGTAAATTAAGTTAATAGTGAAACTGTTGGAGTTCCCTGGTGGCTCAGCAGGTTAAGGCTCTGGTGTGATCACTGCTGTGGCTCAGGTCGCTGCTATGATGTGAGTTCAGTCCTTGGCCTGGGAACTTCTGCTTGCTGTGGGCATGCCCAAATGTGTATGTGTATATATATATATATATATATATATATATTATATATATGTATATACCAAGTAATAGTATCATTTAAGAAGGAACTAGCTTTATTAACTGCTTTTAACTTAATATACTGTTAAAAAAGTTATCCTTTATTCTTACCTGGGTACACTTGAAAGTAAAGGGAGCATTTTTTCTTTAATTAAAGTTTTTGATTTTTATTTTTAGGTGATTCGATCTGGGCAAAAGTTAAGGAAAAAGTCTACAGAGACAGGCGAGAAACGTGGAGGCTGGTTTAGTGGGTTTTGGGGTAAGAAGGAATCTAAGAAAAAAGATGAAGAATCTTTGATTCCTGAAAGTAAGTCTCAAGTCAGGTAATTTATTTTACAGTGATAAAGAAAAAATATATAAATTATATTTTAGCCAGTTAGTGAATTTTATTTCATGATATTTTTGAAATAAAAGTAGCTTAGTATAGTAAATATAAGCAACTAAATCAGGCTCGAACATTTCTGTGTTTATTTAAAATAAAACTTTGAATTTTTGAGAAAAATTATTTGTGTGAAATTTTGAAAGTTGAAATTTCGAAATCTCACATGCAGCGTTCCTTATTGTTAGTTTTTACATGGATATTTAGTTAAAAGTTTCACTTAAGTTTTTAACTACTTGGGGATTCTCGAGTTGTTATATGACATCCAAATGCTCTTAGTGATATCTCTTTGGTTCTTCTTGACAGAAACAACCAAATATGTGATATTTGTTTTAACACGTCTAAGTAGTATATAGGAGGAAATTGCTTGGCCGTTTTTGCTTTAGTGTTTGTGTCTATTGATTTGGGGCCGCTTGTTAGTTTGGTTTGATCTTTTTGATTGACTATGTAAAACTGAAGCAATTGATTTCTTAAAATACTGTCTTTTTGTAGCTATTGATGACCTTATGACTCCGGAGGAAAAGGATAAGCTCTTCACGGCTATTGGCTATAGTGAGAGCACCCACAACCTAACTTTACCAAAGCAGGTAATTGTTTAGGTGGTAATTGTTTGGATGATTTCATTTTTCTGTGTTATCTTGAATTGTGGTAAGTAGGTTATTGATTTTAAAAGTAGCTATTAAAGATATGTTATAATTTGTAACATATTGTAAATGCTTTACTATTTTGCTAAATGCTTCAGTCAAACTTTATCAGTTAAAACTCTCCAAATTTAGATTTAGTTGCTTTAATGAGTGTAAGAATAACCTGATAAGAAGTACTTACTATAGAGGTAAATTGAATCTTTTAAAAATTTTACCCTAAATTTTTTTGTTATGTGAAATGTAACTCGTGTAGAAGAATGAGCAAAACCAAAATGTATTGCTCCGAGTTCCCGTCGTGGCACAGCTGTTAAGGAATCCGACTAGGAACTGTGAGGTTGCGGATTCGATCCCTGGCCTTGCTCAGTGGGTTAAGGATCCGGCGTTGCTGTGAGCTGTGGTGAGGGTCGCAGATGTGGCTCGGATCTGGCGTTGTTGTGGTTGTGGTGTAGGCTGGCAGCTGTAGCTCCGATTCAACGCCTAGCCTGGGAACCTCCATATGCCACGGGTGTGGCCCTAAAGAGCCAAAAAAAAAACAAACAAACAAACCCCAAACAAAACAAAAAAGCAAACAAAATGTATTGCTCATTTGATTTATCACAAATAACAGCTGTGTAATTACTGTCAAGTTTAAGGTATGGACCTTACATTAGATAGGAAGAGAAATTAATTTTGAATCTTTCATAAATGTCCTATTTGGACTTCCCATTGTGGCTCAGTGGTAACAAACCTGACTGGTTTCCTTGAGGATGTGGGTTTGATCCCTGGCCTTGATCAGTTGTTAAGGATCTGGCATTACTGTGAGCTATGGTATAGGCCGCAGATATGGCTTGGATCCCGTGTTGCTGTAGCCATGGTATAGACCTGCAGCTGCAGCTCCGATTCAACCCCTGTTCTGGGAACCTCCATATGCTGCAGGTGTAGTCTCCCCACCCCCCAAAAAAGTCCTATTTTGCATTGTTTTCTTTTTTTAGAAGTTTTTAATTTTATTTATTTCGGGTTTTTTGAAGGGGGGGCACACCTGCAGCATATGGAAATTCCCAGGCTATGGGTCAGATCAGAGCTGTAGCTACTGGTCTATACCACCACAGCAATGCAGGATCCTTAACCCACTGGGTGGGGCCAGGGAACGAATCAGAGTCCTCATGGACAGTAGTTGGATTTGTTACCACTGAGGCACGACTCCCACACTGAGTTTTCTAATGTTCCCTTTTTTTTTTCAATGAACATATTGATGCAAAAACCTGCCCTATTGTTTTGTAGATCACTTTATAGCTTAACAAATTTAAATAAGAAATCATTAGAGAAAATAATAATTACTTAAAAGCTCACAATTTTCATTCATTTTTTCATTTAGTATGTTGCCTATATAGTGGCTCTGAAGCTAGTAAGCACCTCTGTTACAATAAGAGAAAACAGAAATGTGCCAGAAATACTAAAAATTCAGATAATTGGCCTGGGGACCCAAGTATCTCAGCGACCAGGAGCACAAGCACTCAAGTAAGTAAAAAACTTATAATTTGAGTTATTTCTAGGTATGACTTAAGTCCCAAAAATATAGTATTATTTAGAATAAAAAAACAATTAAGGTAGTTCCTCCGTAATTTCTTTTCCTTTTGTTGTGAAGGTAGTCATTTTATATTTGAGTTTGTTTTGTTACGGAGCTATGTAAGACTCTCATCATTTGTTTTCCCCTCCTTCCTTTCTTTCACAGATATTTTTTGGGTACTGTTTAATTCGGGGCTTTGTTACTATGAAGGCTATGCATAGGAAAAAGTTTCTGTTTTCAAGTTGTTTATGCTGTTGAGAAGAGAGGAAATACAAAAAGTTAATTTAAAATCCATATAGCATATCAGAGAGCTCATAAATCAGAAGGTGTCATAAATACCTTGTGGTTAATGCTTCGGAAGTTCAGTTATGGAGGAGAATTGCTTGGGCTTGGGGAATTGGGGCTTAGGCTTATTGTATGGAAAGGACTAGGAGAAGCAGGGATGAGGGAGGAGAGTGGCATGAAATAGGAAGATGGGTCCATAGCTTGTATTCATGCCACAGTTCTTCAGTGTTCTGAAGTTGGCCAAAGTGGGTTTTTTATAAGAATGAGGAGAACAAAAAAATAAACCAAGATGGAATAAAACTCCCAGATTGTGTGGGTAATTGAATGCCAGGCTAAAGAGTTTGGACTTCAGCTCTGGATAGTACTTTTCATCTTGGCTCTCAAAGGAATTTTTTTAGGAGAAGTTTTTATTCTAACTTATTATATTGCAAAAGGTCTTATTTATAGTACTTCTTTTTTCCTCATTGGATTGTAGGGTGGAAGCAAAATTAGAACACTGGTATATAACAGGTCTGAGACAGCAAGATATTATACCATCTCTTGTGGCTTCAATTGGTGATACTGCTTCATCCTTGCTTAAAATTGAATTTGAAACCAATCCAGAGAATAGTACTGCTGACCAGACTCTGGTTGTTCAGTCTCAGCCTGTGGAGGTCATCTATGATGCTGTGAGTACAAGAAAGTGAATCTTTATTAAACTTGTCATATGCTTCTGACATATGTTTTTTTTCCTTTTTCATGTATTTTCACCTTTATTTACTTAGCAGCTCAGTTTACTGATCCTTTTTTATTTTTATTTTTATTTTTTTTAGGGACACATCTGCAGCATATGGAGGTTCCCAGGCTAGGGGTCGAATCAGAGCTATAGCTGCTGGCCTACGCCACAATCACAGCAACGCCAGATACGAGCCTTGTCTCTGACCTACACCACAGCTCATGGCAATGCCATATCCTTAACCAACTGAGCGAGGCCAGGGATTGAACCTGCATCCTCATGGATGCTTGTCAGATTTGTTTCCACGGAGCCACGATGGGAACTCCAAAAATGTAATGTACTCTTTTTTTTTTTTTTTCCTTAGGGCTATATCTGATACATATGGAAGTTCCCAGGCTAGGGGTTGAATTGAAGCAGCAACTGCCAGCCTACGCCTCAGCCACAGCAATGCCAGATCTGAGCCACGTCTGCAACCTACACCACAGCTCACAGCAATGTTGGATCTTTAACCCACTGAGTGAGGCCAGGGATTGAACCCAAATCCTTTTAGATACTAGTTGGGTTCTTATCCCATTGAGCCACAAAGGGGAATCCAAAAATGTAATATACTCTTAAAGAAGTCTGTGCTTTTTTATACCAGCTACTCAGAAATAATTATATACTAACTACCTCAGTTTATTTGTGCTTAAAACCAATTTAAAGAGCTTTAGGAGCAATTTGAAAGAACTTTAGTTACTGTTCACGTGACAGAAAGCGTTACCATTTCTGTTAGAGAAATGCTGGCTCAAGTTCTGTATCTGTAGCCCTATCTTTATTCAGATTCTCTTAGCTCATCTTGAGATAGCCAGCAGGATAGGTGTGGCTCATAAATCATTGCAACACTTGTAGGTTGGCCCCACGCTGTTATTCAGATCCTTAACTTATTTTTACTTTATACTTTAGAAGTAGGTTTATAGTGTGGGTGGGAGGTAGAACTTACTGTGTTCTTTTATTTTTTTTTAAGTTTTAAATTGTGGTAAAATAGAGATAACAAAATTTACCATCTTAGCCAGTTTTTTAAAAAATTTACCATGTTTTTGACCTAACTCAGAATCATAAACCTCTTAGTCCATTTCTTTCTTTTTTATGGCCGCACCCGAGGCATATGGAGGTTCCCAGGCTAGGGATTGAATCATAGCTGCAGCTGCCAGCCTGTGCTACAGCCACAGCAACTCAGGATCTGAGCCGCGTCTGCGACCTACACCACAGTTCACAGCTACGCAGGATCCTTGACCCACTGAGCAAGGCCAGGAATTGAGCCCATGTCCTCATGGATCCTAATTGGGTTCATTACTGCTGAGCCACGACAGGATCTCCTCTTAACATGTTTCTGAAAGATATGTGACATTTCTTCTGAGGTTCACAGATCAAACATGCCCCCCCCCCCAACACCACCCCAAGACTGGCTACATAGTGTTACAGCTCTGTGTTCAACTTTTTTTTTTCTAAAGTTTTATTGAAGTGCAGTTGATTTACAAGGTTGTGATAATTTCTGCTGTACGACAAGGTGATTCAGTTATACATATATACGTATCTGTTCTCTTTCAGATTCTTTTCCCATGTAGGTTATCACAGAACATTGGGTAGAGTTCTCTGTGCTATACAGCAGGTCCCCATTGGCCAGTCATTCCATATACTTCAGCGTGCATGTGCCCATTCCAAACCCCCAGTCCATCCCTCTCCCGCCACACCTGTCCCCTTCGGTAGCCTTAAGTTTTTCAAAATCTGTTTCTGTTCTGCAAATAAGTTCATTTGTATCCCCCTTTTTTTAAGATTCCACATGTAAGTGATGTCATATGATATTTGTCTTTCACTGTCTAACTTCACTGAGTATGATGGTTTCCAGGTCCAAATGGCATTATTTGATTCTTTTTATGGCTAAGTAATATTCCACTGTATATCCTCTGTTGATGGATATTTAGGTTGCTTCCATATCTTTGCTGTTGTGAATAGTGCTGCAGTGAACTTTGGGGTGCATGTATCTTTTTGAATTACGGTTTTCTCTGGATAGATGCCCCGGAGTGTGATTGCTGGATCATATGGTAGTTCTATATTTAGTTTTTTGAGGAACCTCTAAACTGTTTTCCATAGTGGTTACACAATGTACATTCCCACGGACAATATATGAGGGTTCTCGTTTCTTCTCACCCTCTCCGGCATTTATTGTTTGTAGACTTTTTGATGATGGCCGCTCTGGCTGGTGTGAAGTGGTACTGAGGTAGTAGTTTTTTGCTTTGTTTTGTTTTTTCTTTTTTTCTTTTTAGGGCTGCACCTGTAGCCTATGGAAGTTCCCAGGCTAGGGGTCAAATTGGAGCTGCAGTTGCCAGCCTATGTCACAGCCACAGCAATGCCAGATCCAAGCCATGTCTGCGACCTACACTACAGCTCATGGCAATGCTGGATCCTTCACCCACTGAGCGAGGCCAGGAATCAGATCTGCATCCTCATGGATACTAGTCGAGTTTGTTACCTCTGAGCCATGATGGGAACTCCCATTATAGTAGTTTTGATTTTCATTTCTCTAGTAATTAGAGATGAGCATTTTTTCATGTGTTTTTTTTTGTACCATCTTAGTCATTTTTAAGTGCATAGCTCAGTATTGTTGAGTACTTTCATACTTTTGTATATGCAGACCCCGAACTCATTCTTTCTGCAGAACATCTGATTTTTAAGTTCAAGTTTTGGATGTGGGTTAAGGACTGAACACCTTTCTTATTTCCTCTCTAAATGTCACAGTGCAGGGGAATCCAACTGTACTATAAAGAGGCAGAGTTTCTCCTTCTAATCTGAGGCTCAGATCAGAGGTTCTGCCCCATTGCTGCATCAGCGTGACGCCACAGCACGTGCTTGAGGTCACCTTAACAATATGCACACACTGGTTTCCTTGCCAGTAAGCTTAACTGAGCTATCCTTTTTTTTCAGGTTCTCGTTCTCTCCAGAGTGAGATAGGGTAGGGTAGATTATCTTTGGCGCTGCCTCCTCAGTTCAAAGCCAGAGTTGATTAGCATTAAATTGAAACTTTAAAATTTATAATATACAAAGTACTGTGATTAACTTGCTTATATTTTAAATGATTTTACAGAAAACCATCAATGCAGTGGTTGAATTCTTTCAGTCAAATAAGGGATTAGATCTTGAGCAAATAACATCAGCTACCTTGATGAAGCTGGAAGAAATTAAGGAGAGAACAGCTACAGGTAAACTGAACTCAAATTTTTTTCTTTTCTTATATAAATATTGTATTTAAAATAGTGTAGGTTGCTTTTTATCAAGTGTACCTGCTAGAGTGGATGGGAAAGACAGTAACGATGAGGCCCCGATGACTCTGTCTGCTGTTGCCTTCAACGCCCTGTGCTGCAGAGTGTGCTTGTGAGGGAAACATCGCTCTGCTCACTTCCTAAGCAGCTGCTCACCATACTGTGTGTGAACCTAGTTTTAAAGATAGGTCTACACAGTATGGCCCCTGAACTCAAGCCAGCTACTTTATCCAGTTAATTAACTGATGAAATGATGAATTTTTCTATCTCAGGATTAAAATGCTAGCTGTGTTGGCTTTACTGTACTTTGCGACAGGATTGTTTTCCATCGACCATGTGCATTTTCACCTTAGGTGTCGAATGAAGAGTCTAATCTGTGAAAAGAACTGATGCTCCTCCCAAATGTTTTTCTTTTTTTTAAAATATTTATTTTGTCTTCTCAGGGCTGCACGTGTGGCATATGGAGGTTTCCAGGCTAGGGGTCGAATCAGAGCTGTAGCCACCGGCCTAAGCCACAACCACAGCAGTGCCAGATCCGAGCCCCATCTATGACCAACACAATTTGAAGCAATGTTGGATCCTTAACCCACTGAGCAAGCCCAGGGATCCAACCTGTGTCCTCATGGAAGCTAGTCAGATTCCTTTCTGCTGAGCCACGATGGGAACTCCCTCCCAAATATTTTTTGGATGATATTCCTATTCTTTTTTTGCTTTTTAGGGCCATACCTGCAGCATATGGAGGTTTCCAGGTTAGGGGTCCAATTGGAGCTACAGCTACACCATAGCCACAGCAGCATGAGATCCGAGCTGCATCTGTGACCTACACCACAGCTCACGGCAAACGCTGGATCCTTAACCCACTGAAAGAAGCCAGGGATTGAACCTGCAACCTCATGGTTCCTAGTCAGATTTGTTTACGCTGCACCACAATGGGAACTCCTGATATTCTTATTCTTGTTGTTAATAATATGGTTACATATTTCAGTTTGACCATCTAATCTCTCATTATTTCTTTTTCTTTCTTTAGGACTTACACATATTATTGAAACTCGAAAAGTCCTCGATTTAAGGATAAATCTGAAGCCTTCTTACCTAATAGTTCCACAGACAGGTTTCCACCACGAAAAGTCAGATCTTCTTATTTTAGATTTTGGTACATTTCGGGTAGGTATATATGCATTTCTCTCTGTCCATTTTTGCTCAGCTTAGCAGCTAGCAGTCTGACAGTTTGTTGTTTTTATCTCAGAGTTCACTTAAACTAAAACTAGGCATATTTCTTATTAGCATTTTGTCAAGCCTAGCTTAGATTATATAGTTTATATGTAAACTATGTGGCTGTTAAGAAAAAGTAACATTTTCTGAAATAGGTGATTTGACATTGGTGGATAATTTGACATTGAGGACTGGATTACTCCTGTCTTTTTTTGTCTTTTTGTCTTTTTAGGGCTGCACCTGTGGCATATGGAGGTGCCCAGGCCTAGGGGTTGAATCAGAGCTGTAGCTGCAGGCCTACACCACAGCCACAGCAACACAGGATCCAAGCCGAGTCTGCGACCTACACCACAGCTCATGGTAACACCAGATCCTTAAACCACTGAGCAAGGCCAGGGGTGGAACCCGAGTCCTCATGGATACCAGTTGGGTTCACTAACCACTGAGCCAGGACGGGAACTCCCCTGCTTTGCTTTCTTAATTGGATAGAAACACTCCTAGTTTTCAAGCACTTTTGGGTTTCCAGAATCTAATTACATAGTTTTCTTTTTTAATTTATATAGCTTGACAATAGAAAATTGTATGCATATGAATGTGTTTGTTGAATCACTGTCAGCAGCTAAGTAGCATACGAATTCTAAAAGTTTGGGTGTTGAACCTTCTAGAAATCCAATCCTTTGAGAAAAAGTGAAGATTTCAAGAAACATAGCCCTGGGAGTTCACATGGTTCAGTGGAAATGAATCAGACTAGTATCCATGAGGATTCAGGTTCCATCTTTGGCCTCGCTTGGTGGGTTAAGGATCTGGCATTGCTGTGGGTGTGGTGTAGGCCAGTGGCTACAGCTCTAGCCTGGGAACCTCCATATGCCATGGGTATGGCCCTAAAAAGCAAAAAAAAAAAAAAAAAAAAAAAGGGAAGAAAGGAAACATAGCCACGAATTGATCCTTGCTTCCTTTGAGAAGAGGGAAAAGGAAGTTGAGATTGGAGCTGAGTTCTAATGGCCTTATTATTTTAATGATATAGTAGGGAGGAGAAGGAATAAAACCTTCTGTTTCATGGTGAAGAGTGTAGGATAGTAGGGGAGCTTGAGCCATAAGCGGCAATAACTCCTGAGAACCAGGTGAGAGTTGCATATCTGGACAGATTATTTGAGATAGATGGCTGTGTTACCTATCTCCTAATTAAAGTAAAAATGCAGTGTGCACCTATTACCCAAGTGTAACAGAGATATGCTGAGATACATTCCTAATAAAATATTTGCTAATAATTATCAGAAAATTAAGCAAAATGTGAATTCATTAACGGGAATGTTTTAATTTTATTTAGGTTTTAAGAAAACACTTCTAGGAGTTGCCGTTGTGGTTCAGCAGTAATGAATGTGACTACTATCCATTAGGATGTGGGTTCAGTCCCTGGCCTAACTCAGTGGTTAAGGATCCAGCATTGCTGTGAACTGTGGTGTAGATCATAGATGTGGCTTGGATCCTGACTTGCTGTGGCATAGGCCGGCAGCTGCAGCTCCTATCCGACCTCTAGACCTCTATCCTGGGAACTTCTGTATGTCACAGGTGCAGCCCTAAAAAGCAAAAGGAAAAGAAAACATATCTGAAGTATGTTGATACATATTTTCTGTTAAAAAGTTAGTGTTTTCTCCATTTTAGCTTAATAGTAAAGATCAAGGTTCGCAGAAGACTAATAATTCATCTCTGGAAGAAATAATGGATAAAGCCTATGACAAGTTTGATGTTGAAATAAAAAGTGTACAGCTACTCTTTGCAAGAGCAGGTAAACTGTTGCTAGTTTTTCAAGATCTTTATGTTAAGTAGCTTTGGTAAACAGATTTCCATGTTTGCATGTATGTCAACTCTGAGGCATTTTGAACACATATATTCTTGGTCACTTAAGAGAACCAACAGGAGCCCAGCAGTGAAAATCTTTGTTACAGTTATGAATAGAGATAAACATTTGGCTATTCATCTTAGGGTACTTAGTGCCATTTGTAGCCAGTCATTGCTTTTTTTTTTTTTTTTTTTTTAATGTGACATAAAACTGTCCAGAACCAGAACACGGGATAAAAATTGCATTTGGCTCATGTTCCTCTGTCCCAGTATGTTTGGGATGTCTCAGTGTTGTTTTCACTTTCAGCTTTTATTTTTAAGTATTTTCCTACTGACTTAGTCTTTATTTGAATAGTATTGCATTTTCTACTTTTTTAGATATCTGAGACCTATGGATATAATCTTAAAGGTAGTGAATATAATTAGTTTCCAAAAGCTTTGTTATTTTCTACTGCTTAAATGAAGATTTCTGGTTCTCCGTGCTTGTTTAGTTTCTAGAAGCCGTTAAGTATTTGCAAAATATTCTTGAGTAATAACTGTTGTAGGTCATTACAGGAAAAGACATAGTTTTTGTGTGCAGAGTGTGTATACTCTAGGAGAGTGATGATCTTTGTTAAAATGTAAATGTTTAAAACTCTGCTTAGTTTTCTAGACTAGGAACCTGTGAATTCTGTGAAGAGAAGTACCTACAGATCATTAAAGCTGCCTTTTGTTTTGTATGTACTTAATAATAATTTTTTGAATTAAAAGTGTTAGAAGATGTCAGTCATCACCCTCGGTTAAGATCTGTGTAGGATTCTATCATTGAAAATCTTTCTTTGGAAACTTCTTATTTGAAGAAAAATGACTTATTATATTCTTATGTCATAAAATCTTGCTTGATAAAACTCATTTCTGCTTTAGAGTTATTGTGCTTAGGAACTCCAGGAGCCTAATTTTTTCATATCTTTTTTTTTTCCTATTCTTTTCCTTTTTTCACTGCAACCAACCACCTTGATCTCTGATTCTGGAACGATGTCATTGAATTCGTAGGGTTTCTTTTCCCTGTTTGCTTTAAAATGCAAGATGTTATAATAATACAAATATTTAGACTTATTTTTATATCATAGTCTTTGGCTTTGGCTTTAGTTAATCTGCATTGAAAAATGTAGGTCATTTAGCTTGTATGTTGAAAGAAGTAAATGTTGGTATCATTGAATATAGTTGTTAATTATTTTCTAATAGGTTAGAGTAGTTTTCCATAGAACATCTGATGATCTAAAAATTATTTAATAAATAACAGCTTGTTTAATTTTCGAAATTTTTTTAAAGAGGAAAACTGGAAAAAGTGTCGATTTCAGCATCCATCAACTATGCATATATTGCAACCCATGGACATCCATGTTGAGTTGGCCAAGGCAATGGTAGAAAAAGATACGCGAATGGCCAGGTAATGTATGTGTTTCCTTTATATTATAAAATCAACAAAGTAAACTATATCTGCATCAGTTACTGAATTTTAAAAGCAAAGCTGGATTTCTGAAGGACACAAAAAATAGTGATTAACCTATGGCAGAAATTTTTTAAGAAAATGTGTGACTTAGCAACTCTTATTTCAGAAGTATTTGGGCTTTTACATTCTGTAAAAGTTCATTGTCTCTGTTTTTGAATGGATCAATTCCAAGGTTCAGTATTGAAAAGTAAAATCTTCAAAAATTAGAGGCTATTTTAATTAGGAACCATATATAATTTTTAGAATAATCTAAGGGAATGGAGAGTAGAAACTGAATTTTGAATTCAAGTAGGTAATTCTGAAATATTTTTTCTACCTTCTTAAAAACAGCCTTATTTGGAGTTTCTATCGTGGCTCAGTGGTTAACGAATCCAACTAGGAACCGTGAAGTTGCGGGTTCAATCCCTGGCCTCATTCAGTGGGTTAAGGATCTGGCATTGCCCTGAGCTGTGGTGTAGGTTGCAGACGCGGCTCGGATCCCGCGTTGCTGTGGCTGTGGCGAAGGCCGGCAGCTACAGCTTCTGTTAGACCCCTAGCCTGGGAACCTCCATATGCCACGGGTGCGGCCCTAGAGAAGGCAAAAAGACAAAAACAAAACAAAACAAACAAAAAAACCCAGCCTTATTGACAGTTAGTAAGCTACATCTATTTTAAATGTACATTTTGATGTTTTGACCTAAGTATCTATATGAAACCATCACTGCAGTCAAGATAACGATCATGTCCATCATACTCAGAAGTCCTTGGATCCCTTTATACTCCCTCCCTTCTATCCCTACCTGCTGAGTCCTCTCCCCACAGTCCCCATTCAGCATTCGTCTGCTTTCTCACACTATAGGTTTGTTAGAATTTTTGAGAATTTAATATAAATAAAATCATATAGTTTCAATTGTTTTCTGTTTGGTTTCTTTCAGCATAATTAATTTAAGATTCATTCACGTTGTATGGGTCTTCCATACTCTAGCAGCTGGATGTTGAATCAACCATGCATTGCTAGATAAACATCATTTCATAGTAATGTATTACTCTTTTAAAATGTTAGATTTGGCTTGCTGAAATTTTGTTATGAAGTTTTAAATCCTTACATCTCTGTTTATGAGGCATAGTGAGCTCTGCTTATATTTTCTTTATTTTTTTAGTTTCTTGTTCATCATCATATCAGGGTTCATGGAAGGAAGTTGTGTAGAATTTTTTTTTCTTCCCTTTTATGTTTGGTGGAATCCACCAGTGAAGTCACCTGGGCCTGGAGTTTTTTTGAGGCAGGAGAGCTTTGAACTACAAATTGAATTTCTTTAACTCAAATTCAATTTCTTTAATAGATATATTGCTGTTCAGAGTATCTGTTTTTTTGAGTGATCTTTGATATCTTGCCTTGCAAAGAAGTCTGTCTATCATATCTTAGTTGTTGAGTATATTGTTATAAAATATGTGGAAATATGTGGAATTTGAATTGATATTTCTCTCATTCCTGATGTTAGTAATTTGCGCCTTTTCTTTCTCTGATAAGTCTGGCTAGATCAGCCCAATTTTGTTGATCATCTCAAAGAATCAGAATCAGCTATTGTTGATCTTCTGTAAGAGTCAGAATCAATTATTTTCTCTATTGTATTTTTTTTTTCTTTTTAGGGCCGCACCTGTGGCATATGGAGGTTCCCAGGCTAGGGGGTCCAATCAGAGCTACATCTGCTGGCCTACACCACAGCCACAGCAACATCAGATCCAAGCCCCATCTGTGACCTACACCACAGCTCATGGTAATGCTGGATCCTTAACCCACTGAGCGAGACCAGGGATCAAACCCGCAACCTCATGGTTCCTAGTCTGATTCGCTTCCGCTATACCACAGCGGGAACTGCTGTATTTGTTTTTTATTTTGTTAATTTCCACTCTCTGATTTTTTGTTTTGCTTACAGGGGTTTTATTTGGCTTACTTTTCTTGTTTCTTAAGGTGAAAGCTGAGGCTATTGATTTTTTTCTTTTTTTCTAATATACACATTTAGTGCTGTAAATTTCCCTTTAAATGCTGCTTTATGGTACTCTACACATTTTGAAACTCTTTGGTCAGTAAACTATGTATGTAGGACGTTAATCATTTGTTTCTCACATTTTAACTTTCATTTGTTGACTGATGTCCATTATCTTTAACAATTGCTTTACATATTTTGTCTCATTTTTTAGTTATTTTAGGTTGGCAGGGTTTATTCACTCCCTCTATTGGGGATGATTTTATTTTTATGTAATGTTTCAGAAATAAAGAAGCATCTTACCTTTTCAAAATGCTTTTTAATTTATAGATAACTTTCACAGAAAGCTCAGTCTTTTGAGGTAGGAGCAGCCAGCTGGCCTGTTTTAAACCATAGTGGCTTGTGCATTACACAGGAAAATCATTTTGTTATTAGGTTATTTGTCAACTTGAGCTCTTTACAGCTTAGTTGGGAAGTCAAAGATAAACAACCTGAAAGAGCTTTGTGAGCAGAAATAGCTCCCACGGTTACTGAGACAAGCAAACCCAGGCAGGTAGGTGGAACAGGGAAGCAGAAGAGAAGCGCAGTGAAAGTACAACAGTGATTCAGCAGTGAGTAAAATAGACGTCCTTCTCATGGCACTTTTATTTTAACCAGAGGAGACAAAAATAAGTGTGCATATGCTATGTCAAGTGCTATTAAATGCTATAAAGGAAATAAAGGATGGTTGAGGAGATAGAGAATGGTGAGGTGGATGCTCTTTTGATGTTTATAATGAAAAATCTTTGATACACAGTAAATTATGTTGATTTTGGTTTGAAAGCATAGAAAATTTGTGTTAGAAAATATTTTCCTAAAAATTAGTTAACTGAAGGTTTGGCTGCTTAAGAAGGATACAAACGTTGGCTTGCATAGAACTTCCCATTCCCTGGCAGTGCTGAGGCATTAATGTTCTTCAATTAAAACATTCCCAGAGTAACTTCGACCCCACAGTGTAGTCTCTGCTCCATTACCTTCCCTCTTCCATAATACAGACCTTGAAACCTTACAGCTGAATTATGGTTTTTAGGTTTAAGGTGTCAGGAGGGCTTCCTCTGATGCATGTGAGGATTTCCGACCAGAAGATGAAAGATGTGCTGTCTTTGATTAATAGTATACCCTTGCCACAGAAACCATCTGTACCATCTCCAGAGAGACAGGTAAATGGATATAATAAAAATTCTAGGTATCTTTAAATTTATATATATGGTGAGTTTTTTTTTTAATCTTTTTATGAGCTATGTGGTTTTTCAGTATTGTTTAGGGCCAGTTTCATTTATCTGAGACATCTTTGAGGTTTAATGTGGTTGATTCTGTGTAGAACTGCAAATGGCACTTGGATAAATAAATGTAGTCTATTTTCACCACTGTTTTAGAGTGTCAGGAGGAAGTCTGTTTTAGGGAATAATGGAAACAAAAATACTTTCATAAGTGCAAAATGTTTTTCAGATTTACAAAATGTGTTTTAAATAAAACTAGATGTAGAAATTTTCTTTAAAATGTTGCAAAATAAAATAATCATTATAAAATTTTCTTATGTGTTAGACTTAAAATCGTAGATCACTTTGCTTGGAATTGATCTTTATAACATAAAAAAAAGTGTTGGATTTCCATTTAGTTTGAAATGAAATTTGAGAGAGCCAACTAATGCTGATACCATTTTCCAGGAACCTGCAAAGTGATGCACAGTTACTATTTTAATAGCAACTAAATGATGCACAGTGATAGGTAGACTTAGCTACTAGAGCTGTACATAGTTCTGCCCTTGTAATTGCAGATGGTCGTCTTAATTAGTAAATTCCAACTTACCAACTTACCATTAATTAGTTGATTACATAATATTCTTTGTTGGGAGATTTGTGTGCTGTGAATGTGTCTTTCCATCTCTCTCTTCTATTACTTTTTTAGTATTTCTCTCATTTATGTATGTTTAATCCTGTTAAATTTATAATATATTTAGAAAAATTTTTGTATTATTATTTGCTAGGTATCCACTATTCCTATTATATCAGATAGGACGAGAGACCTACTTGGTACACCACTGTTGCTGGATGGAGTGGAATCAGGTAAAGAAAGCAAAATGTTCTTTAGTAAACCTAACCTGTAAATTAGTTATAGAGAGAGCAAAATTTCCAGAAAATAAAGGAACCATGAAAGCCTTCCTTTCACCGTTGCTTTTGTGTTTCCTTTCATGGTACTAATTTACTGGTTTTATTATTTCCTGTAGTATTGACTAACTGTCACTTTGAGTCATTTATTTTTATTTATGGCCAGGTTTCTTCACTTGAATGAAAGTATTTTTGTGATTGACAGTATTTAAGATTCTAAATATGCTATTTTTTTTTTTTTTGGCCCGTCTCTACTTGATTCTTTTCTCTGTCTCTGGTCTAACAGCTCTCTAAATTTTGACCTAGAATGTAAACCTGATGAGGACAAGGATAGTGTCTATCCTGGTCACTCTGCTGTGTGATAGATGATACCTAATAAATGTTTTATTAAAAATTGAATGAAAAAACTAAGGTGAAAAACAATCAGAAGTGTTGAAGAAAGAAATAGAAGGGCATTTTGATTTTCTGTGTGATTATCACAGGCCAGGTTGAGTCACTTTGTGGGACTTAAAAAGAACCTATGTTATGATTCTGCAAATGAAGGTTAAGTCTAATAAATCAATTATACTTTTGAGAGATTTCAGTGTTTTATGCAGTTTTCAGTGGACATTATCTCAAGTAGATTGTCTTTTTCCTTTAGAGTCTGATGATGAGTATTTTGATGCTGAGGATGGAGACACACTGACTGATAAAAGTATAAGGGGGTCAGGACTGAAAAAAGGTGCTGAGGTCCCAAATGAGGAGTTCATTAATCTTCTACTGAAGTTTGAAGTTAAAGAGGTTTGTGTGTTTGGCTTTTTTTTCCGTAAACATTTTTGTTACCTCTGTCCTTATAAATTATCTCATGCTAGACCCAAACATTAAGTATGTTTAAAATTCTGGGAGTTCCTGTTGTGGCTCAGCAAATTAAAGACCCGATGTAGTCTCCATGAGGATGCAAGTTTGATCCCTGTCCTCGCTCAGTGAGTTAAGGATCTGGCGTTGCCACAAGCTGTGGTATAGGTCACAGATGCAGTTTGGATCTGGCGTGGCTATGGCTGTGGCACAGGCCTTAGCTGCAGCTCTGATTTGACCCTTTTCCTGGGAACTTCCCATATGCTGCCAGTGTGGCCTTAAGAAACAAACAAAAAAAAATGTGTACTCCATGTTCCCTAGTGACACACACACACACACACACACACCTTTTTTCTTTTTTTATAAATAACAGCATTCATCTCTGATGGGATTATAGTTTTTCATTTTTGCCTGTTTGTTTTCTATATCGTCAAGAAAATTTTAATGATTATGCATTGCTTTGAAATAAAACACAAGAAGATACAAAAAGGAGGTGTTTCTTATTGGCTGCTTTATATCCCAATGTGATGTCATGTCCTAAAATACAATGTCAGAAATATCAGATTTCAGTTGTGTATACAAATCTAAGTATTATTTTGTATTTGTTTAAAGAAAGATCTGCACCCTTAGGCTTCTTTGACTTAGCTGTTTTTCTCATACTCCCATCTAACATATAAGAAACCCTGGATTTTGCCTTCAGAATACATTGGAATGATTACTCCTCCCTTCCACTGCTACTGCACTGTCCAGGTCACCATCATCTTTCACTTGGACTATTGCAGTAGCCTCTTAACTCTCTTTTTGCTTCCATCATGTACTCTGTTCTGCATGCAGTAGCTAGTGTGATCCTTTTAAAGAAAAAGTCAGATCCTGTCTTTGCTTTGCTCGTAGCACTATACGGGCTTCCCATCTCCACTCACAGGACAGAGCCAAGTCCTTCCCATGGCCTACAAGGCCTTACATGGTCTCCAGGTCATACCATGTGAATTCTTTGGCTTCGTTTGTAGTTTCCTTCTGCTTTGCTCATTCTGCTCCAGCCATATTTCATTCATTCCTTTAATAACTGTTTCTCAAATGTCATCATCTGCCGATGTTTCAGTACTAGAGCTAGAGCAGTGAACAAAGTTCTTGCCTCATGGAATTGGAACTTGCCTTTTTTTCTTCCATGTATTTACCAAAGCACATTCTTTGTGCTTCTTGTTTCCTTTGCCTGGAAAATTCTTTACTTGCATGACTTGATTCCTTACTTCCTTCTAAAATGCTATCTTAATGGAAAAGCCTGAACACCTAATACAAAATAGCAACCTTAGCTTTCCTGCACGCTCTCTAGACTATGAGCTTCATGAAGACAAGGACTTTTTCTGCCCTGGTCATTTTGGTGTCCTTAGTGGCTGGCACACCCTCATATATGAAAGATGATGCTCAATAAAATTTTACTGAGTGAATGAATAAAGTGATAATCAAAATCAGCTATGAAAAAACAGTAGTGCTGTTTGAAATATTTTTCCTAGTTTGCCCTTTTTTTTGCCATTTTGAGGTTTTAAATATTTCTGTAGTGAAACTTACCTAATTTTTTCTTTATATTCTAGTTTTAGTGTGTGTTTAGAAAATTCTTCAGTACAAAAATATTTACCCATGATTTTATGATTTTAATTCTTTCATTTAAATCATTGATTTATTTGAAATTTATTTTTGTATCTCATTCTATACTGAATATCTTATTGTACTGTCTTACTGTTTCTGTTTTGCAGTTGACACTCTGGTTTTTCTTAGGTATATAATTGTATTACTGTTAATACTATTAATTTTGCTTTTTTTTTAAGCACATGTTATTTCAGTTATTATGGCTGTCTAATAGATTTTCTCAAAATGTGGTAGCTCAAAAGAGCTATTTTATTTTGCCTACAGTTTTGTGGGTTAGGAATTCTGAAAGGGCTCAGCTTAGTAATTTTTGCATATAGTCTTTCATGCGCTTCCAGTCAGATTTGAGTAGAGTAGCTGTGACCTGAACTCCCAGAGGGCCTCAGAGGTGGCTCAGGTATGAGACTGGCAGTGGATACTGGCTCTTGGCTGGGAAATTGGCTGGGACTGTGGACACCAAATTACCTACTCATGGCCTCCTGAGTACAGCAGCTTCTGGGTAGCTGAACTTTTTTTTAATTGTTGTTGTTGTTGTTGTTTTTTTCTTTAATAGGGCTGAACCTGAGGCATATGGAGGTTCCCAGGCTAGGGGTCTAATCGGAGCTACAGCTGCCGGCCTCTGTCACAGCCACAGCAACGCCAGATCCGCCAGATCCGAACCACATCTGTGACTTACACCACAGCTCACGGCAATGCTTAACCCACTGAACGAGGCCGGGGATTGAACCAGCAACCTCATGGTTCCTAGTCGGATTTGTATCTGCTGCGCCACAACAGGAACCCCTTTATTTTTTTGGTAGCTGAACTTTTTTTGCAGCAACTAGCTTCCACCATAATGTGAAATCCCAGGTGGGAGTTTCTTGGCCTTTTTTTTTTAGGGCCGCACTTGTGGCATATGGAAATTCCCAGACTAGGGGTGGAATTGGAGCTGCACCTGCTGGCCACCACCACAGCCACAGCATCTGTGACCTACGCGGCAGCTCATGGCAAAGCTGTATTCCCTAACCCACTGAGCGAGGCCAGGGATCGAACCTGCATCTTCATGGATGCTAGTCAGATTCTTTATAGCTGAGCCACAAGGGAGGAACCCCTCATGGCTTTTCTTATTTATTTATTTTTGCTGCATGTGGAAGTTCCTGGGTCAGGGATTGAACCCGAGCCATAGCAGTGGCCTGAGCCTCGGCAATCACTATGCTGTAGCTTTAACCGGCTGCACTGCAAAGGAGCTCCATTTTGGCCTTTTCTGACTTTGGAAATCCTTATAGTGTTAATTCCTCTGTAAGCCATTGATTGAAGCGGTCATAACCCTGCCCAAACTCTAAGGGGACTGGGAGAGACATAGATCTTCATCTCTTGGTGGAGATCAAAGAACTTGGATGTTTTAAAAATTGCCACATATATGTTTTATTTTTCACTGGTTAAATGTACAAGCTATCATTTCCACAATAAATTTGTATAGTAGTATAACCGTAAATATCCTTGTCTTACTTTTTTACTTTAATGCACATTCTTCTTATATCACTGGACATGACTTTTAGTTTTGAGGTAAAGTTTTTAAAAAAATCATATTAAGGAGGAATCCATACATTCCTGTTTTTACTAAATTAAAAAGGTAAATGAATAATGGATATAAAATTTCATCATAATTTTTAGATGGATGGAGTTATATTCTCAATAATAGACTTAAAGATGATAACTTCTAATCATGGTAGATAACTTGATGGTAATAGAGGAGTATGAGTAAAATTTCTACTAGTTTCACGATGATATAAATGAAAAAGGATTTTGGTTTTTTATTTTAAGTATGATTTAAAGTACTTAACCTTTCATTGGCTGTCCTGATTCTTTTAGGTAATTTTGGAGTTCACCAAACAACGGAAAGGAGAAGATACAATTCTGGTGTTTAATGTTACTCAGTTAGGAACAGAGGCTACAGTGAGAACATTTGATTTAACTGCAGTATCTTATTTAAAGACAATCAGCTTGGATTACCATGAAATTCCAGGTAATAACCTTAAAAATAGAGATAATAGGCAGTCATAGATTTAGTATCACTTTTGAGTATCTGAAACACTTTAATTTTTACAGTAATAATTATAATAAATAATGGCCATGTTCTAAGCATTTTATAAATACTAACTCATTTAATCCTTGTAATAGTTCTATAACACAGGCAATCATATTATCTCTAGTTTAAAGAAGAAGAAACTAAGTTGTAAATTGGTTACATAATTTACCCAAAGTCACACTGCTAGTTAGTGGCTGAACCGTGATTAAAACCCTAGAAATCTGGCCCTTGGGCTGTATTCATAACTGCTATGATCTCCTACCTCAGAGAGTCCATAAAAATCCCGCTTATATCGGAAGTATTATTCCCACTTAACAAACCAGGCAAGGTAAAATAAAGAGAGATTAAGTGTCTTAAAGGAGAGATTAAGTGTCTTACTCAGAATCATGTCATCTTATGACAAAACCTAGAATTTATCTCAGGTCTTATAATACTGAAGTCTTTGTTCTTTTGATTGAATAGTGTTGATATGTCAGAAGCAGCATCGGATTATAAAAATAAAATGGTGGGACATGAAATTCTTTCAGAGCTATGATAGTTTATTCATTTCACTGTACACTTGTGTACTCATTGGATATTTGAGGAATGAAGGAATGGGTGAATCTACCATAATTACAATTACCTAATATTTGCTGAATATTTTAGTCAAATGTACAGTCCTACTTTTTGTTGTTTTTTAAAATAGCTGTAACTAAAATAAACCTCAGTTTAGAAGAAGAATGTTTTATGTGTTAGTACGCTGTAAACTTCTGTAAGCACTGTGGAGACATGGAGTTTACATTACTATCAAAACGGAAAAAAGATACAAAGAACAAATTTGCTAGGCTATTTTTCTCCTTTAGAGAAGGTTATTTCAATGGAAAATTCTGAGATGTCTCAGAAACAGGAATTATAAAACTGCAAATAAGAAAAGTTGGTTCAAAGGTAGACTCAATCACTTCTCCCTCCATGGCTTCTGGAGGCAGTTCCCTGGTACATCTGTGTAAGGATTGAGGGGATGTCTAGTAGCGCCTGTGGTTTGTAAATGAAAAGAAATCTAGCAATTCCCTTCCCTTAAAATCTTTCCTGCCTTCTCTTAGTCTAAACAAAAGAAACGTCTTTAAATTTTTTTAGTAAGAATGAAATTTTAGAACTCAATATCATCTGTGTTTTTTTTTTTTAGTTCAACCTCGTTGTTATATATAGTTGAAAAAACAGAAGTTAAATAGCTTTTGGCAAAGGTAGAAATGAACTGCAGTTCATATTTCCAGATTCTTACACCTGTAGTCCTCCTGCTGCCTTATAAGTGAACATGTGGTCTTAAAAATATCTAGAGAAGTTTTGGTTCTTTTTGAACACAGGTATAAGATCAAAGAGCATGCATGCAGTTTTATGTTTGTAAGTTGGATGCCAGAGGTAAGGTAAGGATTTGAATTGGCTTATTTCTTTACCAGTGATGACTTTAATATGTAATAACTGTGAGGATTTGTGAAGATAGTCTTTTAAGGCTTAATTAACACATTTTTTTTTAAAAAAGAAAAAGCCATGGTGAAAATTCCAAACTTAAAAAAAGCTATTTGTTCGAAACGCTTTTTTTTCTTTTTTCTTTAGGGTCCAAAAAGAAGCCCCTTCCTTTGATTAGTTCTTCTGACAAACCTGGATTAGATCTTTTAAAGGTGGAGTACATTAAGGTAAGGACCATGGAATGTTTATATATTTGTTGTATGCTCTACACTCCCCTCTCGAAGGAAAAAGACGATAGTAGATTATTAAAGGCTCTTGTGTATCACAGGTTTTAATTATAGAAATATTTATGATTTTTTTTCCCCATTTGTACACCTTCTTTCTCTTTCACTTAAGTAGAGGGCTAGGATTTGTAAAAGCCACTAAACTTGTTGATCCCACAGATGGAAGCCTGAGATAAAGTAGGTCCTAAATCCTGTCTCCTGGGGCATTTCAGCTGCCCACATACATTGTATGTGTAGGTGGCATTTGGCTGAGTGTCCTATATCAAAAGGGATAAAGTCAAATTGGATTTGGTTCAGTAAAGAACTGCCAGGATTCAAAAAGGACTCAGAAATATGTTGAATGAGAAATGCTAAAGAAATTGATGGTATTCAGCTTTATTCACAGTTAGTTGATTTGTTTACGCATTCAACAACTATTTATTTATTTTACTGGAGTCTAGTTGACTTACAAGTTGTGTTAGTTTCAGGTGTATGGCAAAGTAAAACAGTTCTGTATATACCCATATCCATTCCTTTTCAGATTCTTTTACCATGTAGTCAACAACTGTTTATTGAATGTCTTTATGGGTCAGGTCTTTTAGACACCTGAGATACAGAGATGAAAAACATTTTTTATTCTCGAGGAATTTATAGACCAGTGGGAAGATAGGTAAATAACACAGGACAAATATTTTTGATTCTCTAATAAGAACACAAAGCATTATGGTAGCAGGGAGGCAGGGATTTTGGTCTAGCTTCTCACAAGAGGTAATACTTGCAGTTTACTATGTATGCTCCCAAAGGACAGAACTTGAAGAACCAACTGGTAATTATAGTGGAAGATAGATTTTTGGTAATTAAATCCAAGTTCTCCGAAGTTTGGGTTTCTAAGAAAATGAGGTCTCTTTCACGGACATATTCTAGAAGAGACTTGCTAAAACCTTCCTAAAGGAATTCAAAAGTTAGGTGATAGATGGGCTAGATTACCTTTAAACTTTCTGACCTTCAGAGTTTATTATTCTGATCTTTAGCTGCAGTTTTTCAAAAATGAGTGATGCTGTGGTCTCCTCTGTTTGAAGAGGAGGACAAATTTGTACTCTTGTCGTAAGTAAGAGTTACGTCCATCTTTACTTGATATTAACTTTAAAAAAGTAAAAATGAAATTAAATATGTAATGTGTTTTAAAATATAGTTATAACTGAATATAAAGATTATATAAGTAAGCGATTTATCTACTTTGGTCTTAATTCCTTCTTTAGAACTTTTTTTTTTGTATAATGATTTTTATTTTTTTCACTATAGCTGGTTTACAGTATTCTGTCAATTTTCTACTGTACAGCATGGTGACCCAGTTACACATACATGTGTAAATTCTTTTTTCTCACATTATCATGCTCCATCATAAGTGACTAGACATAGTTTCCAGGGCTGCACAGCAGGATCTCATTGCTTATCCATTGCAAAGGCAATAGTCTGCATCTATTAACCCCAAGTTCCCAATCCATCCCAATCCCTCCCCCTCCCCCTTGGCAACCACAAGTCTGTTCTTGAAGTGCATGATTTTCTTTTCTGTGGAAAGGTTCATTTGTGGCATATATTAGATTCCAGATAGAAGTGATATCACATGGTATTTGTCTTTCTCTTTCTGACTTACTTCACTCAGTATGAGAGTCTCTAGTTCCATCCATGTTGCTGCAAATGCCATCATTTTGTTCTTTTTTACAGCTGAGTAGTATTCCATTGTATATGTATACCACATCTTCCTAATCCAGTCATCTGTCAGTGGACATTTGGGTTGTTTCCATGTCTTGGTTATTGTGAACAGTGTTGCAGTGAACATGTGGGTGTATGTGTCTTTTTCAAGGAAAGTTTTGTCTGGATATATGCCCAAGAGTGGGATTGCTGGGTCATATGGTAGTTCTATGTATTGTTTTCTAAGGCACTTCCATACTGTTTTCCATAGTCGTTGTACCAGCTTACATTCCCACCAGGAGTGTAGGAGGGTTCCCTTTTCTCCACACCCTCTCTAGCATTTGTTAACTGTATACTTATTAATGATGGCCATTCTGACTGGTGTGAGGTGGTATCTGATGGTAGTTTTGATTTGCATTTCTGTAATAAAAAATGTTGAGCGTTTTCTCATGTGCTTGTTGGCCATCTGTATGTCTTCTTTGGAGAAATGTCTGTTTGGGTCTTTTGCCCATTTTTCAGTTGGATTGTTGGCTTTTTTTGCTGTTGAGTTGTATAAGCTGTTTGTATATTTTTTAGAGATGAAGCACTGATTTCAGTTGTATCATTTGAAACTATTTTCTCCC
This sequence comes from Catagonus wagneri, assembly GCA_004024745.2. Lineage (NCBI taxonomy): Eukaryota > Metazoa > Chordata > Mammalia > Artiodactyla > Tayassuidae > Catagonus > Catagonus wagneri. Next base: position 151,982 of record PVHT020003428.1, on the reverse strand, counting down.
ATTTTGTAAGTTGTCTTTTTGTTTTCTTTTTGGTTTCCTTCGCTGTGTATAAGCTTGTTAGTTTGATTAGGTCCCATTGGTTTATTTTTGCTTTTATTTCTGTTGCTTTGGGAGACTGACCTGAGAAAACATTTGTAAGGTTGATATCAGAGAATGCTTTGCCTGTGTTCTCTTCCAGGAGTTTGATAGTGTCTTGTCTTATGTTTAAGTCTTTAAGCTATTTTGAGTTTATTTTTGTGCATGGTGTGAGGGTATGTTCTAGTTTCATTGACCTTTAGAACTTTTGTTTCCTTTTTTTTATTTTTAGGCTGATAAGAATGGACCCAGTTTTCAAACTACTTTTGAAAAAACTGAACAAACACTTAAGGTAAGAAATTCTATTAAAAGAATAGATCCTATTTGAAAATCACCTACTTGTAAGTCTTTGGGATCCTTTGAGGAACTATTAAAAGTTATAAATTAACCTTTTATGCTCTGGGTTTATGATTCAGGATAATAAGACTGTTATTTTGACTTATTGTATCACATCCTAAATATTTCTGAAGGAGGGAATGCTGTAAATGAGAGAGCTTTTGATTTACAAAGAACCAACAGTATTCTGAACAAACCAAACTGGATACTGTCATTTAATGCAGGGCTCAAGTAGTAAGGAGAGATGTGGAGCCATACTGAGGTAGTCAGGTAGAAGAAGAGGCAAGTCATTTGGGGAGACAGTAACAAGAAAATGAGAGAAATGAGTCTTACACTGTACTTTTGAGATATGGGAGAATCTGTTGACTACTAAATCTTCCTTTTTATAATTTTTATATCCGCTTAGTGTTTTGAAGCAATGAAAAGAAGTTCTTTTGTATAAAGAACGATTTTTTAAAAAAATATTACTTTGTTACTAGAACATCATATATTCTTGAAAGCAATTTGTGTTTCTGTTTTACTATTGTAAAAATGTATTTTTTTCTGTAAGTTATGTATTCTTCGTTTTAATTTAAATGCTAGGACCATTATTGTGATTCTAGGAGGTTTTTTTTTTTCTTTTTAGGGGTGCAGCTGCAGCATATGGAAGTTCCCAGGCTAGGGGTCGAATCGGAGCTACAGCTGCCAGCTAACACCACAGCCACAGCAACGCGGGACCCAAGCTGCATATGCGAACTATACCACTGCTCACGGTAACACCAGATCCCCGACCCACTGAGCAAGGCCAAGGATCGAACTTGCATCCTTATGGATATTGGCTGGATTTGTTTCCACTGTGCTACAGTGGGAACTGCTAAAGATTATTTAGTGACTGAGAACTCACCCTCAAGTATATTTTTGATATTTAAATCTCATGAATGTCATATTTGAAATCATTTCTTGACACAGTGGTAGTACACGGTGATTCTGGAGTTTCATGTTTCATATGATCATAATGAATAGTTCATTAAAGATTCCAAAAACCATGCATATGGAGCTTCTGTCGAGACTCAGTGGTTAACGAATCTGACTAGGAGCCATGATGTTGTGGGTTCGATCCCTGGCCACGCTCGGTGGGTTAAGGATCTGGCATTGCCGTGAGCTGTGGTGTAGGTTGCAGACACGGCTCAGATCCCACGTGGCTGTGGCTGTGGCTGTGGCGTAGGCTGGTGGCTACAGCTCTGATTAGCCCCCTAGCCTGGGAACCTCCATATGCCGCCGGTGTGGCCCTAGAAAAGACCAAAAAAAAAAAAAAAAGAAAAGCATATATTGAATACTGGCAAGCAGATTATAGGCTCCATGATAATTAGAGTTGGGAAATGGAGTAGTAATTAGTTTACCCTGATACTCATGTAAACCCCACAAGTGTGTAAGCACAGTGCTCTCCGTATATTCCTTCTTTATGGACTGTGGGATGTGAGGCTTCCTCTCCTCTCCTCTCGTTTCCTTCCAGAAGGAAGTGTCAGGCAGTGTGCAAGCCTAGTTAGTGGTACAAGTCTAGTTAGGACTACTGGTGTAATTGGCCTGGGAAACTAATTTTCTTTTTAAATGTTTCTAGGTGGCTTTTTCATCTTTAAATCTGTTGCTGCATACACAAGCTCTTCTCTCTTCTATTAATTACCTCACAACCATTATTCCATCAGACAGCCAAAACATGGATGATACCAAGGAAGTACAAGTGTATACTGAAAAGCAACAAAAAAATTCAGCTCTGCAGAAAGGTAATGAAAAACACTTTTCTTTCTTGTTAGTAAGCACTTTAGAATTGTGGAGCTAAGTGAGGACTCTTAGAGACCATCTAGTTAGTCATTTACATACCATTTTCCCCACTTTTGTTCTTTTCTTCAAACCAAAGCATACATGGGTGCCTGTTCTCTATGACAAATGTGATTCTGTTGTTTTTAAAGTCAGTTTTCATTCTTACTTTGGTGTTGGTGGGAATGCCTTTAGGTGGGTATTAGAGGAAGAAGACCTGTATTTATTCTGAGCTCTTTCTCCTCTCTCAGTGGCTCCTGAAGGGGCTCCATAGAGGGTTAATCTTTGCTAACATTTTACAAATATGGAAGTCAGGACCCAGAGACATGAGGACCAAGGTGCATAGAGAGCATCAAATTGGTTAAGAGCCCAGATTTTGGATCAGAAAGAACTCAGTTCGAATCCTAACTCTCTTACCTAAACTGTGAGACTAGAAGTACATTATTTAACTTTCCAGAGTTATTTTTATTTAAGTTTTTCTGACTATTTAATTATAAAAGTAACCATCTCAGTGTTAAAAATGCAAACTACTGAATATACAGAGCAAAAATAAAAGATTTTTAAATCTTAGAGAACTTGAGAATTTTATAGTTGTTTTAAGCAGAACTGTAATTCACTTAATATAGAGAAGAAACCTTAATATGGTATATGTTACTAGAATCCCACTGTGATGGAATTGCTTTGTTCATTTGCAGTGATTGCATCCTCTAAAGACAGTGACATTATTCACTTCAGGCTGTTTGCTAAGTTGAATGCTTTCAGTGTCTTTGTTTGTGATGAGAAGACCAATATTGCTGAAATCAAGATTCAAGGTAAAATTTCTCATGATGTTAAAAATTGTTTGAGAAGAGCTTCTTTTCTCAATGTTAAAAAATATACATATGGAAGCCTCTGAACTGTGAAAACTGGATTAAGACGTAATTGGACCGCATGCTCTCTTAACTCCTGGTGTAGATGTTGGTCAGACTCTGACCATCAGATTGAACCAGACGTACTGGTATTGTGGACCCTTTTTGAGTTGTCTCAGGTGAAAGGAACACCAATGTCAATGTAGGGATGCGTTGATGAGCTGAAACAAGTGTCAATCCAGAAATCAGGTTAAGGTCTGTGAATATGCTTCATCTTGGTACAAATGCAAAGCATCCTTATAATGAAGAACAAAACCTATGAGCCCATTTGGCTCTTGTAGGCCAAAGCTGCTAAAATGAATCCTACTTTTTCTCTGACTCTATTTTTACCAGCTTATTATAATCTGGTAAAGGTGAAGAATATGTTTAATAAAATTCTTGAACTTAAAAACAAGAAAACTAGGGTTTTTTCTTTGTTCTTTTTAAACTGGCAGTGCATTTACTCTCATGAATTTGATATGTGAAAGTTTTTAGTTTCCATGTAAATGACTGAATATAAGGTATGAAGAGTTTACTAAAATCCCAAGATAATCTGTTTGCAGTAACAGATTTGTCAGAAGGTTGAAAATTCAGGTAATAGTAACAATAATTATTATTATTATTAGTTGTCTTTTTAGGGCTGCACCTGTGGCACTTGGAAGTTCCCAGACTTGGAGTTGAATCAGAACTTCAGCAGTGGACCTACACCATAGCTACAGCAACACCAGATCCGAGCCGCATCTGCGACCTACACTACAACTCACAGCAACACTAGATCCTTAACCCACTGAACAAGGCCAAGGATCGAACCTTAGTGCTCATGAATACTAGTTGGATTTGTTACTGCTGAGCCACAGTGAAAACTCCTGGATAATTCTTTTTTAATGCCTTTTTTTTTTTTTTTTTTTTTTTTTGGTAAGGGCCCCACCCGAGGCATATGGAGGTTCCTAGGCTAGGGGTCGAATCAGATCTACAGTTGCTGGCCTGCAGCACAGGCTCCGAGCCATGTCTGCAACCTACACCACAGCTCATGGCAGTGCTAGATCCTTATCCCACTGAGCGAGGCCAGGGATCAAACCTGCAACCTCATGGTTACTAGTTGGATTTGTTTCTGCTGTGCCACAATAGAAACTCCCTGGATAATTACTTTTAAATGAATTTACAGGTTTCATTGTTTATAAAACTAAAAATATCAACTATTACACCTATCAATTGGAAGTTAAAACATGGCTAAATTTATAAAAATATCACCTATAAAATTATGCAATGAAAGAAAATTCTTATGATTTTAATGTGGTAGATCTATAGAAATGATAGTAATATAATTTTTTTTCAGGACTCGATTCTTCCCTTTCTCTTCAGTCAAGAAAACAGTCACTGTTTGCCAGACTGGAAAATTTTATTGTCACAGATGTTGATCCTAAGACAGTTCATAAAAAAGTAAGTGATGGAAAAACATTAATATTTTGTGCTGACTGCGAGATTTTATTTTAAAATATATTTTATTTTTAAAAATATTAATGAAGTATATTTTGAAAAAAAAATGTTGCTATAATGATTATAAGTATAAACCCTTTTAAACTGGGATTTTATTTTGTCCTTCCTTTGGATGGAGTACATTCATATCTCTTCTTTCAGGCTGTGTCAATAATGGGAAATGAAGTTTTTCATTTTAACTTGGATTTGTATCCAGATGCTACTGAGGGGGATTCCTATACTGACATGTCCAAAGTGGATGGTGTGGTATCACTGAACGTTGGCTGTATTCAGATTGTCTATCTCCATAAATTCCTCATGTCACTTCTGGTAAAATCTCTATATCTGGATTATTTTTTTTTTTTGACTTAGAAATACTTAAAGCAGTCTGATGATTATGATTGCACATCTTAAAACTTTGGATTTTAGGGTGTGCATTGATTTAATTATTGATGGTATTTTTGGATTAGGGTAGAGGTCCAAACTTCTCTTTACCAGTTGAAATGTGAATCATTTAATGATTTTTTTTCTAGCAGTATCTAGAACTGGAATTATTTTTGCTAGAACATAATCCAAATTCTCAAGTACAAAAACTATTAAAAATTTTTTTTCTCTTCTTTCTTTCCTTTTCTTTTCTTTCATTTTTTTCCCTTATTTGGGCCACATCCGCGGCATATGGAGGTTCCCAGGCTAGGGGTCTAATCGGAGCTGTCGCTGCTGGCCTACGCCACAGCCACAGCAACGCGGGATCTGAGCCGCGTCTGTGACCTACACCACAGCTCACGGCAACGCCAGATCCTTAACCCACTGAGCAAGGCCAGGGATTGAACCCGCAACCTCACGGTTTCTAGTCGGATTCGTTAACCGCTGAGCCACAATGGGAACTCCTCTCTGTTCTTTAATCTGATTATAATTAGCTCTTGTCAGGTAGCTCGTAAAGACGGATGAGTAATCTGTAATCCCTTCCAAACTCTAGAAAAATTGGACTCAACTGAAAGTTATTTATTGGGAAAAAAATTAACGCATAAATAAAAGGCAGATGGTGTTATTGATGGTATGCTTGTACTCCTGTTTGAATTTCTCCCTTTATACTTTGTGTCCACAGAGCTTCCTGAACAATTTCCAGACAGCCAAAGAGGCTCTGAGTGCTGCCACTGCCCAGGCTGCAGAAAAGGCTGCCACAAGTGTGAAAGATCTTGCCCAGAGGAGTTTTCGTGTTTCTATCAATATTGATTTGAAAGCACCAGTTATAATCATCCCACAGTCTTCCGTTTCCACCAATGCAGTAGTGGTAGATCTTGGATTAATCAGAGTTCAGAATCAGTTCAGTCTGGTATCTGGTGAAGACTACTCAGACCCTCCAGTAATTGATAGAATGGATGTGCAGCTAACAAAGCTTAAGCTTTCTAGGTATACTCTTTGAACAGTTATGGATTTAAGTGTTATTTAATATTGTCTATGAAATTTTATGACCATTGAAATTCATACACAGAAAACTGCTATTGCACAGGTTTTTAAAATCAACTTAAAAAAAAAATCCTGAGAGTTTCCATTGTGGCGCAGCGGAAACGAATCTGACTAGAATCCATGAGGATGCAGGTTTGATCCCTGGCCTTTCTCAGTGGATTAAGGATCTGGCATTGCTGTGAGCTGTGGTGTAGGTCGCAGACACGGCTCAATTCCTTTGTTTCTGTGGCTGTGGTGTAGGCCGACAGTTGTAGCTCTGATTGGACCCCTAGCCTGGGAATCTCCATATGCCATGGATGCGCCCCCCCAAAAAACAGAATCCTCAGTCCTGTAGACAAATTACAAAAACAGTACCATGAGTGCTCTTAAAATTCTTCACCTGGATTTACTAATTATTTACATTTACTTTAACTCTGTGTACATACTTTAATATCATATAAAATATTTAAAATTTAAAAATTTTATTTTTATTGAGATGTAATTGACATGTTAATTCCAGGTATACAAGATAAAGTTTTGATATTTGTGAGTTCTGTGAAATGGTCACCATAGTAAGTGTACTTAACATCTGTCACCATACACACTTACAGAAATTGTTTTTCTTGTTATGAGAACTTTTAAGATCTATTCTCTTAGCAACTTTCAAATATACGATGCAGTTTTATTAATTATAGTCTCTGTCCTGTACATTACATCACAAAGATTTATTTTGTAAGTGGAAATTAAAACATTTTTTGCTAAACTATTTGAGACTAGAGATCTTAACTGTTTGCTGTAAATACTTTAACGTGTCTCTTAAGAAGGACAGTAATCCTCTTACAATACTGCAGTTATCAAATTCTGGAAATTTATAAGTGATATAATCTGTTATGTAATAGGCATTCAATATCCAAATTTTACCATTTCTAAGAATTTTCCCTTTGATCTGGATAACACGTGGCATTTAATTGTATCCCATCCCAGTGAGGGGGGATTGCTGTACTGAGATGGTTATTGCAGAATCATTTTTGAGCCTTTGTCTTTCACAAGGACAGTTTTGAAGAGTATAGTCTAGTCATTTCATGGAACGCTTCTCAACTGAGTTTTGTCTGAGCGATCCCTCCTGCCTTAATTGAGCTTATACTTTTTTGGCAGAAATGCTATCTAAGTAATAATGTGCCTTTAGGATTCACACCAGAGGACGCTTGAAAATGTATGCATAATTCATTTTAAAATCATTTTCTACCACATCCAAGGAGATTTAATTATCATGAATCAAAAAGGAATGATTATGGAGTTCCCTTCGTGGCTCAGTGGTTAATGAATCTGACTAAGAACCATGAGGTTGTGGGTTCGATCCCTGACCTTTCTCAGTGGGTTAAGGATCCGGCGTTGCCGTGAGCTGTGTGTGGTGTAGGCTGCAGATGCGGCTCGGATCCCGCGTTGCTGTGGCTGTGGCGAAGGCCGGCAGCTACAGCTCCTGTTAGACCCCTAGCCTGGGAACCTCCATATGCCGTGGGTGCGGCTCTACATAAAAGGCAAAAAGACAAAAAAAAAAAAGGAATGATTATAAGGCAAGTCTAGAAAATAATCCTGGTAAAGAGCTTCATAAATTTAGAAATTGCTTCATCTTGCCATTTTTTTCTTTAATCTCTGTACCGGTGCACATAACAGTCCTTGAACAACTGTATTGATAATTTCTCCAATATCTTCAATAATGGGAGTTTCTTTTTAAAATTTACTCAGTTTGTCACCTATCTTCAGTTTAAAGGAAAAAAACATGTTCTTAAAAGCTAATTGTATATCATATACAGTTGACCCTTGAACAAAATGGCTTTGAACTGCATGGTTCTCCTTATATGCAGGTATTTTTCTTTTTTTGGCCGCCCCGTGGCATGTGAAGTTTCCGGGTCAGGGATCAGATCTGAGCTGCTGTTGTGACTTATGCCACAGCTGTGGCAGCTGTAGATCCTTAATCTATTGTGCCCGGCCTAGGTATTGAGCTTGGGATCAAACCTGTGTCTCAGTGCTCCAGAGTCGCTACCAGTCAGTTCTGCTGCACCACAGTGGAACTCCTCGGTGGTAAATAATACAGTATTAGACAATCCATGGTTGTTTGGAACTGCTGATGTGGAGGAACTGAATATACAGAGGAAGCTCATATACAGAGGAACTGCAAGTATGAAGGACAGACTCTTAAGTTATATGACTTTACAGCAGGTTGTCGCCCCTAGTCCTCTTATGTTCTTCAAACGTGACCATGCAAGTGTATTATAGATCAAGTTAATTATAGACCAAGTTTAGGAAACACTGAAACAGCACTGTTTCAAACCAGTGTTTAGAGCTGCAAATCTGGATTTTGTGTTTTTTAATGTTATGTTGCATTTATACCCTACGTTTATGCATATGTATCAATTATATTTTTCACTAGGACTGTGATCCAGCCAGGCATCTCCCAGCCTGATATTCAGCTGTTGCATCCAGTTAACGTGGAGTTGTCTGTAAATCGGAATCTAGCTGCGTCTTGGTACCACAAAGTGCCCGTTATGGAAGTTAACGGGCATCTTGAATCAATGATTGTGAGTATATTAGTGAAATTAACTTTGTTATTGAAAGTTTAGACTCTCAGGACTTTCTCATTATAAATCCAAATGAAATATGGAACTGACTGTTACAAGAAAAATTCTAGTGTGATGTCCAACAGCATGCTTATCATTTTTAGTAGAATTTAATCATCAGTTGTTACTTACCTTTGAAGTTTTCTCTGTGTACATGTTAGCAGAGATCTGTTTGAAAATTATTTATTAATATATTATCTCTCTATATATTATATATACACTTAAATTTTAGGGATATCTAAGTACTCTTTAGATAATTGTTGGGTGAAATGCCTATTTTTTTGTTTGGCTGTGGGTATTTTTGGCCACACCCACAGTATGTGGAAGTTCCTGGGTCAGGGATCATCCCCATACCATAGCAGAGACCTCAGCTGCTGCAGTGACAGTGCTAGATCCTTAACCCTCTATGCCGCAAGAGAACTCCCGAAATGCCTGTTTTTTATATTGAAGATGGTCTTTTTATTACTTTGAAATTGTTATTGTTTAAAAACTGGAATTTATGGAGTTCCCATTGTGGCTCAGCCAGTTAAGAACATCACATAGTCTCTGTGAGGATGCAGGTTCAATCCCTGGCCTCACTCAGCGGGTTGAAGATTCAGCATTGCTGCAAGCTGCAGCACAGGTCACACATGAGGCTTGGATCCCTCATTGCTGTGGCTGTGGCACAGGCCTGCTGTTGCAACTCCAGTTCAACCCCTAGCCTGAGAATGTCCAATAGCTACAGGTGCAGCCTTGAAAAAGAGAAAGTAAAGTGGAATTTATATGTTCTGAAGTTGTCACTTCTTAAAAAAAGTGATCTGATTTCGGTAATCATTACACTAAGGAACATATTGGTTAAGTAGATGGAACTGATATTGACCCATAAATCACATTGTTTTTCTCCAAACAGTGTCTTATCTTTGAAAATGAATTTTTTTTCTTTTTTCTTTTCCTTTTTTTTGGGAGGGGGATCTTTTTAGGGCTGCACCTGTGGTATATGAAGTTCCCAGGCTAGGAGTGGAATCAGAGCTGCAGCTGCCGGCCTATGCCACAGGCACAGCAACACCAAATCCAAGCCATGGCTGCAGTCTACACCACAGCTCATGGCAATGCTGGATACTTAACCCACTGAATGAGGCCAGGCATTGAACTCTCATCCTTACTTGTTGGGTTTGTTACTGCTGAACCACAATGGGAACTCCAGAAATGAAATTTTTAACATGAAATGAGTAGTGAAATACTTGAGTGTGTTGTGGTTATATAATTTTTTTAGTCACTGTAAGGATTATTCTGTCCTTAGTGTTTTGTTGCTAAGGATTTATTTCCTGTATTAAAACTGTTTCATTTAAAAATGAAATATCTTTATCTTTTCTTGGAACATAATTGTTTCACAGGTTAATCTAAATCAAGAAGATCTTAATCTTTTATTTAGAATACTCGCAGAAAATCTTGGTGAGGTTACCGAAGAATTGAATAAAGTGGAACCAAGAGTACAAGAGACAGGTAAGAGGCTGACAGTAGGTGGCATAATGCATGCTATTTACAAGTTAGTGGGGGAGACACTCAATAAAAATGAAGTAAACAAGTATATATTTACAAACTGAGATTTGTATTACCAAGAAAACAAAGATGTTGAATGAAACCATAGTTTTCTCTTAAGCAAGCAAATAGTTATTTCTAAGTTGCATGAATTAGGAGAAGGCCATAAAGAAGGGTTTCAGATTAATGGTGAATTCTTGGAACAGTTTATGGACTTTGCATGTATAGGAAAAACATTAAGTTGGTGGGAGGCTATGTAGCACACTTGATCTGATTTTTATTT
>PVHT020003428.1:120423-130636 GCA_004024745.2 Catagonus wagneri | reverse complement strand
CTGCAGTGAACATGCGTGTGCAAGTGTCTTTCTCCAGGAAATTTTTGTCTGGATATATGCCCAAGAGTGGGATTGCTGGGTCATATGGTAATTCTATGTAGAGTTTTCTAAGGTACCTCCACACTGTCTTCCATAGTGGCTGCACCAGCCTACATTCCCACCAACAGTGCAGGAGGGTTCCCTTTTCTCCACACCCCCTAATATAATGTCATTTGCAGCAACATGGATGGAATTAGAGACCTTCATACTGAGTGAAGCAAGTCAGAAGGAGAAAGACAGATGTCATATGAAATCGCTTATAACTGGAGTCTAAAGCACTACACAAATGAACATCTCAACAGAAAAGAAAATCACGAACTTGGGGAACAGACTTGTGGTTACCAAGGGGGCGGGGGAGGGGTGGGGGAGGGGTGGGGATAACTAGTGCTTTAATGATGGAATAGCAAGGAGCTCCAACTGTAATGCACGGGGAACTATATCTAATTACATGTGACAAATCCATATATGTACATGTAATCGGGTCACCACATGGTGCAGTTGGAAAATCTGACAGAAATCTGTAAACCAGCTATAATGAAAAAAAAAAAAAGCCTTTAATTGAACTGGTTTTGGGCTCTTTGTATATGTTGAAGTTTAATACTAAAATGTTACCATATCTGAAATCTGCCTCTCTGATTGTTCATTATTTTAGGTTTCATTTTCATCGTTAGACTTAGTTCTTCATTTGGAAGCTTTACTGTCCTTCATGGATTTTCTATCATCTGCTGTTCCATCTTCTGAACCTTCTAAGAAGGAATCGGAGCTGAAACCACTTGTTGGGGAGTCCAGAAGTATCATTGCCAAAACTGGTATTAACTTTTGAGTAATACTTCTATCGAGCTTAAATAATCATGTAATAATCTGTATTTTCAAACTAAGGTAGCTATTTAGCACCTTAATATTATAGCAGCTCTGTCAGATGAAGTTGATTTCAAAAGAAAGCAGATCTTATCCCTATGGTATAACAGAGTAATTTAGTGAGGGATTTATGTAAATGTTTAATTAATCATATGTATTTGACTTCACTGCCTAGCTTTTACATAAAATTAAGTTGTATGTACTTTGCATTGATATCTCTGTAGCCTTTACTCCGGTGAAAGTGAGAAAGGAAGAAATTAAAATATGAACACAATCATGAATTTCAGTCAGTCAGTTAAATCTACATGGCACTCAGCAGTTTTAAGCTTTACAGGATCCGGAAGCAACAATCTCATGGAAGAGATAGACTCACTTTAATTTCTAACCAAAACTGTATTTAAATCACATAGAGATAAGGTCACATGTAATGACTTGTGTCATGAAATATTAGATGTGATGTAGCCTGAATGAACACGTGCCTATTTTTAAGCCAAAGATCATTTTAATTATTTTTCTTTCACATCACATGATGTGGATATCTAACACCTGGCAATCTAATTTTCAGACCATTACTTGTTTGCATTATATCTATATTACTGACATTTTTAAAGTAATAAAACTTAGTAATATTAGATTGATACAGGGTGAGTTTTTTTTTTTATTTTGGCTGTGCGCACAGCATGCGCAAGTTCCCAGGCCAGAGGTTGAACCTAAGCCACAGCAGTGACAACACCAAGTCCACTAGGCCACTAGGCAACTCCCAGGGGTGAGATTTTATTCTAACCAGCAAGCAGAGCAATGTTTTTGCTATAAACTAGAGTAAGAGAGTTTTACCCTCTTTGACTTTAATGTACTTGTTACATTAATATTCATGGAAATACTTACACAACGTATACATGCATACACACACAGAGTGGCTAAATAAAAAAGCAATGTTTAAGCTCACAATAAACTATAAAAAATATTAATCCAAAGAAACAGTTTTCCACTTTATGCTATATAGCACTTTTTATGGCTTGATTATGCTGCTTTAGATATTAAGGGCAGGAAGTTCCCATTGTGGCCCAGCTAGTATCCATGAGGATGCGGCTTCAATCCCTGGCCTCGCTCAGTGGGTTAAGAATCCAGCATTGCTGTGAGCTGTGGGGTGGGTCACAGATACAGGTTGGGTGCCGCATTGCTGTGGCTGTGGCATAGGTCGGCAGCTGTAGCTCCGATTCGACCCCTAGCCTGAGAACTTCCATATGCCTCAGTTGCAGCCCTAAAAAGAAAAAAATGCTAAATAAATAAATATTAAGGGCAAAAAACCCTTTTATCATCTTGGCGATTAAGGACTGATGTCCCCATGCTTTCACAGTTTTACAGGAAAAAGTCTGTTTCCCTCAGTGAAGACAGATGTCTAGGAAATTACATCTTAAATTTATCAACCAGGACCCTGGACTAAATTTAAGGGAATACATTTGATTGTGATTATTTTATACATGTTCACAGACACAAACACACATTATGAAATTTTTTTTCTTAACTTTAGAAAGTTCACTTCTTTTTTTTTGTCTTTTGTCTTTTTAGGGCCACACCCGTGGTATATGGAGATTCCCAGGGTAGGGATCTAATCAGAGCTATAGCTGCCGGCCTACGCCACAGCCACAGCAGTACCAGATCCAAGCCACGTCTGCGACCTGCACCGTAGCTCACAGCAACTCTGGATCCTTAACCCACTGGTCAAGGTCAGGGATCGAACCTGCAACTTCATCGTTCCTGGTTGGATTTGTTTCCTCTGCGCCATGACTGGAACTCCTAGAAAGTTCATTTCTTACAGAATTTATTTTAGGATTCACCATGGAGAAACAGAAAACAATCTAAAGAAATTGGCTGTGTAGTTAATAATGTGTTTAAGTGTCATAATTAATAATACATATTTTATTAATTCATCACTAAGTTTTTCATGAAATATTTTTCTTTGATCTAATATGTGATGTGAAAAGAGTTCAGAATTAAAACTTGGCTCTACTGGGATTTTGAAATTCTAATGTAGAGGGTTTACTGTTTTCCCAAAAGAAAAATTATAGTAACGTTTCCTAGCAAAATCGTACTTAAGTGCCCTTAAATGTTGCCTTTATTTCTGATTTTCATGGAAACATGCAAGTTCTTGTTTGATAGGCATTTGAAAATTGATTTTAAGAATTACATTGGCAAAAGAAAATATGCTTAGGAGTTGCCGTTGTGGCGCAGCAGAAATGAATCTGACTGGGAACCATGAGGTTGCGGGTTTGATCCCTGGCCTCGCTCACTGGGTTAAAGATCTGGTGTTGCTGTGGCTCTGGCGTAGGCCGGCAACAACAGCTCCGATTAGACCCCTAGCCTGGGAACCTCCATATGCCACAGGTATGGCCCTAAAAAGACAAAAGAAAAAAAAATTACATTATTTATCTATAATCTTAATGAAGACCTTTTTGCTTCTCCATAGTTTGTAATGTATTTTTATTTTCATAAATTTGAGAGTATTTCATGTGTTGTATCATTGTTGCACTTTGCTAACCACAGGGATTCTGTTATTTTTTAGTATCCAGCCACACTTCTCAAGATGATGTGTTTGATTTAAAGATCATAGCTGAACTGAATGCCTTTAATATCTTTGTCTGTGATCAAAAGTGTAACATTGCCGATATTAAGATACATGGTAAGTAATTATTCCTTGGTGTAGATAACTTTTAACTGAGAAATGAATATCATAACATCTCACTGAGTAAAGAATATTTCATTATCCTTACTTCCCTTGCCTTTCATGCATATATAGCACTTGGAAAAGAAGTTTCTGAAAGAAATTTTGTAAGCTTTCCTCATCATCAGCCTGATGTAAGAATGAGTTCAAATTATACAGTGGGTTCTGAAGCCAGCCTGCCAAGGTTCAGATTTTGGCTGTAAGGCTTATTGGCTGACCTTGAGCAAATTAATTAATGTTTCTTGCCTGAGTTCCTTCTTCTGTAAAATGAAGATAGTTATAATAATTATACATGGGATTGTTATGAGTTTACAAATTTACATTAATTTTAAAAAGTGCCTGGAACGTACATAGTAATCAGTTAGAAGGAGGTTAGAAAATTGGTTTCATTCAACAAATATTATTAAATAACTATTTTATGGATAGTATGGTAATGATCTGGGCTCATCTGGGAGGCTTAGCCATAGGTGTTCTCTTTGTACCGAGGAGTGGTTTTAGAAATCATTATGCCTTTAAAAATTATGAGAATGACAAACATTTTCGGGGGAGAAATCTTAAAAGATTGTGTTTTAGATACAGTTTATTATAGAAAAAATTGTGCTTATTCATCAGATTGTATTCACTTATGCTTAGTTTTTGGAGAATTAGCTTTCATTATTAATGTTTGTCAGGTGTCTGTTTAACAAATGTCAGGTGTCTTCCTCAATGACCAGTTCTGATCTTGCCATTGCACAGGCTATTTGTGGTTTGGAGACCCATGATTAATTTTTTTTGAAATTTTATTTATTTTGTTTTAAAATTTCCATAAATCTGGAGTTTCCATCGTGGCTCATCAGTAACTGAACCTGACTAGTATCAATGGAAATGCAGGTTTGATCCCTGATCTCTCTCAGTGGGTTAAGGATCCAGCTTTGCCGTGTAGGTCGCAGACGCAGCTTGGATCTGGCGTTGCTGTGGCTGTGGTGTAGGCTGGCAGCTGCAGCTCTGATTTGACTCCTAGCCTAGGAACTTCTGTATGCCGCGGGTGTGGTTCTAAAAAGACAAAAAATAAAATTTCCAGAAATCTTATGTATAAGATGCCTCTAGGACCTTAAATATAATCTTTCTTCGGTATCTCTTATGTAGATGTTGAAACCTAAGTGTCTAGTAGTGAGTAATTTTTATTTACCCTATATCTTAGTAGTTTATTGTGGAATTTAAATATCACTGAATTAGTTCACTTGGATTAGGTGAAAAGTGTCCTGTTTCCCACAGGAATGGATGCCTCTGTTTCTGTGAGGCCAAAGCAGACCGACATGTTTGCCAGACTTAAGGATATCATAGTTACAAATGTTGATTTGCTCTCCATTCACAAAAAGGTAATTTAAAAATGTATTTCTATATTGAAATTCATTTTTGTTCTTTGGGCTTGAGATGCCTTTACTTATTTGTTCAGTAGATATTTATTGTCTCTCATGTGTCAGGATTTTATTAGGGATTGGTCATAAATACGATCATAGTCTGCTTTCACATTGTATATAGACTAGGTGATTTGTAAAAGTTACTCTGAGCAATTAAGTGACAGATATAGCCACTGACAAAAATTTTTTTTAGAGATTTAGGGAAAAGTTATTGTCAAGTTAAATATTTTTAACTAATAATTTGTTGAATATATAATTTTAATTTAAACATTTAATTTAATACTTTTAGGCTGTCTCTATTTTGGGAGATGAAGTCTTCAGGTTCCAAATGACCCTTTATCCAGGTGCCACAGAAGGAGAAGCCTATGCTGATATGTCTAAAGTAGATGGCAAACTTAGTCTCAAAGTGGGTTGTATTCAGATTGTTTATGTTCATAAATTCTTCATGTCTCTTTTGGTAAGTTTATTTTAAAAATATGTTTATTTCTCAATGAGGCCTAAATATCTTTGTCTATACATCTGAATCTAGATAGTCGAAATCTTTACTAATAGGACTGTGTGTTAAACTCCCAAATGCTGAATAGTATATTATAGTTAAGGAAATCTTTCGCATGATGAATAATTAAATGCATTTTTGTTATTATTGTTTTGAACCTATAAATGACCACCATTCTTTGACATTTCCATAATTAGGTATTTTGAAAGTAATTTTAAGGCTTTCAGTATTCATTTGTTTTATAAACTAAAAGGTATGGCACTGACACAAAGACAGAAATATAGATCAGTGGAACAGGATAGAAAACCCAGAATTAAACCCATGCACCTACAGTCAACTCATCTATGACAAAGGAGGCAAGAATATACAATGGAGAAAAACAGCCCTTCAATAAGTGGTGCTGGGAAAACTGGACAGCCACATGTAAAAGAGTGAAGTTAGAACACTTCCTAATGCCATACACAAAAATAAACTCAAAGTGGATTAAAGACCTAGATATAAGACCAGATACTATAAAACTCTTAGAGGAAAACATGGGCCACTCTCCAACATAAATGACAGTAACATCTTCTCAGATCCACCTGTTAGAGTAATGACAATAAAAACAAAAATAAACAAATGAGACTTAATTAAACTTAAAAGTTTCTGCACAGCAAAGGAAACCCTAAACAAAATGAAAAGACAACCTACAGAGTGGGAGAAAATATTTGCAAATGAATCGACTGATGAGGAATTAATCTCCAAAATTTACAAACACCTCCTACAGCTCAATTCCCAAAAAACAAAACAAAACAAAAAAAACAACCCTACTGAGCAAGGCCAGGGATTGAACCTGCATCCTTGTGGACGCTAGTCAGACTCATTTCCGCTGAGCCACGACAGGAACTCCAAAAGTTTTTCCTTTTAAAAGTAAATCCTGTTATGAGGGGAACTCTAAATTTCAATCTCTTTCAACAGAACTTCCTCAACAATTTTCAAACTGCCAAAGAAGCTCTGAGCACAGCTACAGTCCAGGCTGCAGAAAGAGCTGCTTCCAGCATGAAAGACTTGGCTGAAAAGAGTTTCCGCCTTTTGATGGATATCAATTTGAAAGCACCCGTCATTATCATTCCTCAGTCTTCGGTATCACCTAATGCTGTTATAGCAGATCTGGGTTTAATCAAAGTTGAAAACAAATTCAGCATAGTTTCTATGGACACTTCTCTTCCCCCTGTCATTGACAGAATGAACATCCAACTCACTCAGCTGAAGCTGTCCAGGTATAAATATATGATCTGTTTGTGTATTACTTACTAGAAATAGAATTTTCATAGAGTCTTTGCCAGGGGTAAAATACTGTCATGATTTATGGTTCTTATTCCTTATTTCTTCTAATTTTGAAACCTTGACCAGTGGGTTGACAATGGTGTACCTCATAAAATCTGCATTTTGTCTTACTCAATTTATAATTTTTTCACTCTATAAAATTTTCCTGTTATAAAATTATAATTTACTCAATCATACTTAATTTAGATTTTTAAAAATTTACTCTGCGTATGGCTATTTTCTTCTCTCTACATGAAAAGACTTCTTAAAATGTAATAAAATTTTAAGATTCATTGCTCATTTCCAAACCATGCCCCATTTACGAATTCGCAGTAAGGTATTTAACAGATTATTGAATCCAAGTGGGAAAATGTTGGCTCTGTTGAATGGCAAGAGTAACTTATTTGGTTGTTCAGGTGTTTGTTGGCAGGCAGGCTAGAAATGACTATTAGAGCATGCTTGTTTAACATTTACGTTTGGTGAGCTTTTCCCTTTGAGTTTGGACAAGTGCTAATAACATAAATCTAAGGGCTGAATAGACTCTCATTTTCTTTTTCCCTCCAGTTTTAGGAGGATGTAACATTTGTTTGTATGTATTGGACTAGTTCCTGTTACTAAATAGTCCTTGTGAGAGATAATAAATAGTGCAAGAGTCCCACATCATGAAATTTGTGTCTTTGAAATCTACGTTGTGTAGGCTTTGTTTTAATATAGGTCTACATAAATACTTGATTTATTCTTATTTGGATTGATTTATGAAAAGAAACATGTTCTAAAAGAATTCTGATAGTAGCCTTTATTGGAAAATGCTATGCGGAACTGTTACACAATATGATAGTCTTTACTTTAAAATGTAAATTTTAGGAGTTCTCTTGTGGCACAGCAGGTTAAGGATCTGGCATGGTCACTGCAGTGGCCTGGATCACTGCTGTGGCCTGGGCTTGATCCCTGGCCTGGGAACTTCCACATGCTGTGGGCATGGTTTAAAAAAAAAAAAGAGTAACTTTTAGAAATATAAAATTAATTCTTGTTTATCTTTTAGAACAATTTTGCAGGCTGGCTCGCCACAACATCCACAACATGACATTGAAATTTTAAAACCAGTCAACATGCTTTTATCCGTACAGAGAAATTTAGCAGCAGCATGGTATGTGCAAATTCCAGGGATGGAGATAAAGGGAAAACTAAAGCCTATGAAGGTAAGTATATGTATAAAATATGTGAAAATTGCTAGATAGGCTTTTATGATTGATCACAGTGCAGTTCTGATGTGCATCAGAAGTAATGATAGGTTTAAAGGGAGTGTTAACCGAAAATGAAGTTACCCTAGCTTCCCACGCTTTTCTTTATTTCATATTGGTGAGGTATTTGGTAAAGCCAGCAAGAAGTCTGAGGTTAAAACCTGTTGGAGTCTCCTGAGGATATTAATCATAATTTTAGAAAATTCTATTGAAGTTTTAAGGCAGTTAAACTATAAGACACTAAGTGATATTTAGATATAAATTCAGAGGAACTTAGTATTTTTAATGTATAGAAAGCACTCTTTTAATTAGAAAAGTGGACATTTAAAGTAAGTGAATGTGTTTATTTGCCCAGCATGTAGACAGCAATATTTTGATACTGTAGTTAGCAGGTTACATGTAGGCTCACAGGAAGAGATGTTACTGGTCAAAGATGGTCATAAGAGTGTAGGAATCTTATGATTCTCATGTGCCTGTGTGTGAAACTATTGAAACCAGATAATAGGAATAGGGAGGGAGTGACTGAACAGAATGTGTAAAAGATAAAGATTGAGTAGTTTGGAGGTTCTTGAGATATCTGTGATTATTTTAGAGTTCTGTGAAAAAACAGGAAGGGTCAAAGGAGCAGAGTTCTACTAGGAAGATATTAAAATTGTGGTTTGTTGTAGGAATGGAAGGCCCGTGTTCATAGCCTGAGTATATACGTTATGGGAGAAGAGAATCTCTTCAGGATATTGATAGAGCCTTCTCTATTCCAGAATATGAGTCAGCTCTGTTCAATTCTGCCTTGCTAAGATTAGATCCCAGACCTACTCTTTGACCCTTTTCATATATTAGTAGGTGATGAAGTTAGCTCTTCTTCAGACAGCTGTGATAACCCTGGTTGCCTCGCAAATGGGAATGAATACTCGAGGAAGTACTAGGGAGCTAAAGTGACATCTGTTATCTGAGTACTGGGGCTTGGAGGAAACAAATGCCTGGTCATTATCTCATGCTAAAATATCTCCCCATTTTCATTTAGGCTGGGATACAGACAGTTTCCTTGGGGCTAAGGGCCCAACTTGGGGGACATAGGGTACCATGGTGTTCAGAAGGGAAGGTGCTGTGAATGCACCTTGTATGAATTTGTGTTTAGGTACTTGAAAAAGACTTTTTGAACCACTGTATGTATAGGGGAAATGTACAGAAGTTGGAAGAATTAAGAGATTTAATGGATCTTAGCGGCCTATAGCATCTTCATGTTGTTCTGCAGCCACCTGTGAGGAAGATGATACTATTCCTGTGTTAAAGATTAAGAAGCTTGAGTTTAGGAGGCTAAGAAACTTAGCCAACAACATAGCCTGAAAGTGGTATTTTTGATACAGATCTGCCTGACTCAAAAGCTCTTGCTTTTTTTTCTTTTCTTTTTGCCACATATCCCCTTTCATAATGGTTAGAGGTTACCAAGATCATTTGCTGGTCTGTGTTTTGGGTTTTAGAAATTCTTTGTAGATGAATTTGTTACTGTTCTAAGAGGTAAGTTAAACAAATGATTTAGATATGTCCAGACGCATATTTCTGAAAGTAAGAGCTACATTGCAAGAGAACATCTTTTTCCTTCTTGGCGGAGACCAGAACCAGAAGAATACTCTTCCCGGATTGAGTCCGGAAATAAACTCAAATAATGTGGAGGAGGAAGCTGATACTGGATGAGAAGAGAGGCAGATTGGAGATGAGCTAGAGATGGGGGAGAGGCACAGGTCCAGGAACAGGATGAGGCAGACAGTAACAGTTAAGGCAGGAAGAGGGGCAGGGTTCAGGAAGCAGAGGTTTGGATATGGGTGGAGGCAGAAGTGAGTTCACACCCAGGAGTAATGTCTAGTACTATACAAAATGAAACACTTCGGGAGTTCCCGTCGTGGCTCAGTGGTTAACGAATCCGACTAAGAACAATGAGGTTGAGGCTTCGATCCCTGGCCTTGCTTAGTGGGTTAGGGATCCGGCGTTGCCGTGAGCTGTGGTGTAGTTTGCAGACGCAGCTCGAATCCCGCGTTGCTGTGGCTGTGGCGAAGGCCGGTGACTACAGCTCCTGTTAGACCCCTAGCCTGGGAATCTCCACGTGCCGCGGGTGCGGCTCTAGATAAAAAGGCAAAAAGACAAAAAAAAACAAAAA
>PVHT020003428.1:85744-113369 GCA_004024745.2 Catagonus wagneri | reverse complement strand
GATGGGTGGGGCTTTGTCTCTGGATGAGATTAGAGGCTGGCTGTGTGCCTGAGGGGTCTTTAGGCAGCCTGTTTACTGATGGGTGGGGCTGTGATCCCACCTGGATTATTGTTTGGCCTGGGGCTTCTCAGCGCTGATGGGAGGGACCAGATTTTCCCAGAAATGGCCCCCTCCAGAGAAATGCAGGCTAATGAATGTTTCCGAGAGCTTCACCTCCAATGTCCTTCCCCCACAACAAGCCACAGTCACCCCTATTTTCCCAGGAGATCCTCCAAGAATTGCAGTCAGGTTCCTATGGAGACTGCTTTGCCCTGGGACCCAGTGCACGTGAAAGTCTGTGTGTGCCTTTCAAGAGTGGGTTCTCTGTTTCCCCCAGTCCTGTGGAGCTCCTGCACACAAGCCCCGCTGGCCTTCAATGCCAGATGCTCCGGGGGCTCTTTCTCCCTGTGCCCGATCCCCAGACGTGGGGTTTTGACGTGGGGCTCAGAACTTTCAGTCCTATAGCTGAGTCTCTGTGATGCAGTTACTTTCCAGTCTGTGGGTCTTCCCACCCGGGAGGTATGGGGTTGCTTCTATCGCGTAATTGCCCCTCCTACCTCTTGATGTGGTCTCCTCTTTGTTTTCTGGAGTAGAACATCTTTTTTGGAAGTTTACAGTCCATTTGGTTGAAGGCTGCTCGGCATTTGGTTGTAGTTTTGCTGTTTTTCGGGAGAGAAGTTGAGCTGCAGTCCTTCTATTCCGCCATCTTAATCCAATCTCCTGTTTATACTGTATATTTTATTTTTAAATTATTTACAACTT
Organism: Catagonus wagneri; assembly: GCA_004024745.2. Classification (NCBI taxonomy): domain Eukaryota; kingdom Metazoa; phylum Chordata; class Mammalia; order Artiodactyla; family Tayassuidae; genus Catagonus; species Catagonus wagneri. The sequence continues at coordinate 112,568 of PVHT020003428.1, read as the reverse complement.
CTAGCATCCACTTGTGATGTTCCTTGTAATGTATTTCTATTTAGTGTTTTCGATTAGAGTATAAGCTCATTGAGATCACCTGCCATGCCTTGTCCTTTCTCATAAAACCTATAATTCCTATTGGAATTTTTATAGATGAGCTTGTTATATATTTATAAGTTAGAATGATTGGTTGACAGTTTCTGGTTATTTTTATTTGTATTGAACTGTAAGTAAGAAATTTTAATGTATTAACCATGGCTGAATATCAGCACACACACTTAAGTATTTATTTGTATGTACTTACGTAATCATAAAGATACATATTAGTCTTTGTTCCAGTTTTGTATACTTTACCCATACTTTAAAAATTTAGGGTATGGTTTTGCTTATAATCTCCAAGTTAAGAAATATGTTTTAAAGTAATTACATAACAATTAGAGATAATGGATTCTTTTGCTTGAAAAATATACCACACAGGAGTCCAAACTTTCATTTCATAATGACAGTTTCCGGCTTGGTGAACTCAGACTACATCTTATGGCCTCTGCAGGGAAGATGTTTAAGGATGGCTCAATGGATGTCAGTGTTAAACTTAAGACATGCACCCTTGATGATCTCAGAGAAGGAATTGAGAGAGCAACATCAAGGTTTGTCATCTCTGAATTTGCTGGTTATTATATAAGATTGATATTGTATTTGGTATTGCTACCAGGCGTTGATTGCTTGGCTTGAGATTGTCAAAAGGGGTCCTTTTTTTTTCTGTCTTTTTAGGGCCACACCCATGGCGTGTGCAGGTTCACAGGCTAGGGTTCCAGTTGGAGCTATAGCCGCCAGCCCATGCCAGAGCCACCGCAATGCAGGATCTGAGCCTTGTCTGCAACCTACTCCACAGCTCATGGCAACGCTGGATCCTTAACCCACCGAGCGAGGCCAGGGATTGAACCTGCATCCTCATGCACTGAGCCACGACGGGAACTTCCAAAAGGGGTTTTTTTATCCCCTTTGGTCATATTTTGGTTTGGTCATATTTTAGTTTGAAGTGCATCAAGAAGTAGTACTAATTTTAGGTTCGTTTGCTTTGAAGCTTGAATTAAAGGGAAGTTTAATAAAATAGAGTACTGCCTTAAAATTAGGAACTATGAAAATATAAGAATTTTAATAGTTAAATCCACATGGAGTGGTTTGTTGGTAATGGGTTTTCCTAAATTGTTCCCAGTAGGCAGAATCTTTTTTCAAAAAACCTTAAAGATCTTTCTTTTGTCTTACTTATTTTGTTTGTATATTTTAAAACAGTTCTGTCAAGTTTCTTTAAAAGTTTTAATAGATCAACCATACTTTAATTAAAAAAGACCCCACGGGATTCAAAAAAAAGTTTAGTAAAATGGAATCCCTAATTTTTATATTATCAACCCATTTTTGAAAGTTTATGTCATCTTATTGTGTAGTGAGAAATGTGCAACTTCAGTAGCCTAATAATATTTTTATTCCTTTACCAAATAATGAGATGTGTAATGTTTTTGTCCTTGATGGTTTTTGGAGAAAAATTGTGCTGCTACCTAAAATCGGACTCCGTTGAATACTTCCTGGATACTTCAGAGCGCTTTATTTTTCTACGAGAAGAATAAATGAGGAAGGAGTCTGCCATGCAACCAGCTTTTCTGATTTGCAAATTTCATGTCTTGGGATAGCCTTCACAGATGTCTAGGCAAGGGTGGTAAAGGCCATCCTGTTTCGTAGCCTGGTCTTTGCAGTGCACATGAGGATGTGTGGAAACTATCATTGCTGACACTTGATGAACACAGGATGATTTGAAGTACATTGAATATTTTGGTACTCAGTTGTGTAGGATGATCTTTGGAGAGAAATTCCTTCAGGAGGTTGTATTTTGTGAAACAACATAAAAAGATTGTCTTTTAAATTTGTGGAACCATATTAATGTGTTCTGTTAATTGCCCAACTTGCTTTTAGCAGTCATTGATTTGCTTTTCTAGTATTGAGTTATAATTATAAAATATTTTGTAATTGCGTATTAACATGAACCTTGCTGTGGAGCTTAGGAGACCATGTTTTGGTTGCTAAGTTAGCTAATTAGACTCCAGTTAACAGTGATCTGTTTTCTATTCAGATTGGAAACTAAAAGGTGAAGGAAAAATTAAGATGTGTAGGAAATTCTTTGTCTTTTTTAATTGTTTTAGAAGGAATAAAATAATGCATATATATATTTTTTTTCAGAATGATTGATAAAAAGAATGGCCAAAATGACATTAGTTCTATGATCGACCTAAGTTACAAACAAGGCAAAAATGGAAGTCATGTTGATGCTGTTCTTGACAAGCTGTATGTATGTGCCAGTGTGGAATTTCTGATGACTGTGGCAGATTTCTTTATCAAAGCTGTACCTCAGAGTCCAGAAAACATGACAAAAGAGTCACAGATTCCATCGCGACAGACTGCCTTAGCAAAACTCAAGATGGAGAAAGGTTGGCAGAATTTATCCGTCATAGATGACAACTTGTCGTTCGTTTTACCAAAAATCACCATCGTGTAAAAAGAGAAATGGAGAATTTAAGAATGTAACATTACTTCTCAGAAGTTTTACTGAAAAACTTCAGTAAGCATAGATTTTTAAGAGAGAGATGGAGTAGAAATATGTATTTGATCAAGGGTCAAGAAACCTCCACTCTGGTTCCAACTCTGCCTTTAACATTTCTTTACTCATCCAGATATAGAGGGAGTTAATATGGGTCTGTGGCTGGCAGCCTCTTTTATGAAAAGCAGATTTTTTTTTTTAGAGCCTCACCTGCAGTATATGGAAGTTCCCAGGCTACGGGTCAAATCAGAGCTGTAGCTGCTGACCTTCGCCACAGCCATGGCAATGCCAGATGCGAGCTGTGTCCGTGACCTACACCACAGCTCATGGCAACACCAGATCCTTAACCCATGGCCTCATGGATACTAATCAGGTTGGTTACCGCTGAGCCATGATAAGAACTCCCTTTTTTTTAGGGGGTGGGGTTGTTTTTGCCAATGTGCAGCAGCTTGATGTGGGATCTCAGTTCCCAGACCAGGGATTGAACCTGGCTGCAGCAATGAAAGTGCAGAGTCCTAACCTCTAGACTACCAGGGAACTCCGAAAGAGAATCTTTTATACAAAGAAAATATTCAGAAGAATTATAGCATACTGAAGAGCAACTAAACAGATACAAGCAGAGTGTGGGGTCGGGGGTGTTAGAAGACCCACTCTGACGCCCCCGGACACCACCTCAGTCTCCTTACAGTTAGCAAAAGGCTCACAAATGTCTGGTCTCCATGTATGCTGATGCCACTTCCTGACCCATACATATTTATTCCAACATTGCCAAGCAGATCAGTGAATTTCTCTGTTAAATTATCATTGTCTAAGATCAGGCATTTTTTCTCTCTAACCCATAACTCAGCAAGATTGGAAAACTGCCATTTACTGGCGAGCTCAGAATTTTGTTTTTTCATTTACCTTTCTTAAACAGTAATTATGTCTCTGTATTCATATATACATGTAATATGTTTATACTGTAGACTGTAGGACACTGTATAGTTTAGGGTGAAATCAAAGTAAACAAGTAGTAATGGTCTGTGTACTTTGTCAGGGTTCCTATCCTCTTCCTGGTAGCCCCCCTCTCCTGTTTTCCCTTCATTGCTTCTGCAGCATAACATAATGCACACTTGAATGTATATGCATGTATTGTATGTACATATTAATTCTGACAAAAAGAACTTCAAAACAAGACTTTTTCTGCTAGGTCAGAGTGCAAATGATCTTCTTACACCAGGGATCAAGGTTGCATTATCCCATTATTATTATTAATAATAATGCATTATTAATCAGCATTGTTAATAATCATTTATCATTAGTATTAACCAATCAGTTATTAATACTGTTAATTTCACTGTATCATAATAACAGGATACTAGAAGCAACTTATCAACATGGAGATAACCTGTATGCAAGTGACGAGGTTTACTTTACTAGAGCTTTTATGGTTCCTATTTTTGTTTCTTCAGATGACTCTGTAAGACCAAATATGACCTTAAAGGCCAAGATCACAGATCCAGAGGTGGTATTTGTTGCCAGCCTGACCAAGGCTGATGCTCCCGCTCTGACAGCCTCATTCCAGTGTAATCTCTCTCTATCAACATCAAAACTTGAGCAGATGATGGAAGCTTCTGTGAGAGATCTTAAAGTGCTGGCCTGCCCTTTTCTCAGAGAAAGGAGAGGAAAAAACATTACCACAGTAAGAATACCTTATAAGATGGATTGAAGTATGGCAGAAATTGTTGATTCATAGAATCCTAGAATGTGAGAGCTCTGTAGGACCTGAGAAGGTATTTACTCCAGCTTGAGATTTTACAGATGAGGGTGTTGAATTCCAAAGATATTAAATGATTTAGCCCTGTCTGTAGTGACAGAACTGTGGGCTACACTTGTTTTCTTTTCATTATGCCATATTTTGCTGAACAGTATTTGAATCTTAGTACAAATCAACATTCCTTTTCAGCTGTTGCTTTTGTTTACCACCGTATATCCAGTGAATGAATGCATGAACCAAAAAGTTAATTGGAGTCATGTGACCAAAAGAGATTATGTTTTGCTGTATTACAGGTTAACTACAGTTATGCTTTCACATTATTGTTGAAAAATATGACTTTAGTTACATTAATTACCATACCAATTGTTTTTTTTAATGTTACATTGATAATTTTATGTTGAAGAGCATCATTATGTGATATGACTCATTTGCAGTGTTATTTTAAATTATAAAAATTTGTGGACAGTTGAGTTCCTGTTATGGCTTAGTGGGTTAAGGACCCGACATTGTCTCCGTGAGGAGGCCAGTTCAATCCCTGACCTTGCTCAATAGGTTAAGGATCTGGTATTGCTGCAGCCATAGCGTAGGTCGCAAATGTGGCTCAGATTCTATTGCAATGGCTATATTATAACCCTCAGCTGCAGCTCTGTTTGGCCCCTATCCTGGGAACTTCCACATGCCGCAGGTGCAGCTATTAAAAAAAAAATAATTTTGGAAAAGTGACTTGCATAAAGAAATGCAGTACTAAGTTTAATCTTTATCATGAAACATTCATTAATGGGATCGTCTTCTTTTGTCACAGAAAGCTTATATTAATCATTGCGTTTCAAGCTCATCCTAATTTTTTTCTTTTTTAAAATTATAGTTGATTGATAATGTTGACAGTTTCTGCTGACTCATTCTAATTTTTTTTTAATGAAAATTATGCAGTACTAATCCCTCCATTCAGTTTCAGGTCTAAGATTATTTTATTTATTTATTTAATGATATTTAGGAATATAGTCTTCCTGGTTTCAGTAAATCAAGTTTGGAGCTTTGAAATTTCCTCTAGAAAGAACCTTACAGGGAAATTCAAGACTGTCCTGTTGTTAGTCATCTGGAAACTATTCATTTATCTCCCTTACTAGTAGTAGTCATTTTTAAAAGGTGTTAACAGAACTATTTATTTAGAATAACAATTTCAAGTGATTTAGTGATTATTAAAAATTATAATGAAATATGAATTCCATCTCCTCATTTACCTCTTTGCAAATATAAGACCTTACCATAGTCTTTAGCTCAGTTTTATAGATAGCTTAAAAATGTATTTTACACAGGGAAGATAAAAGATATTTTAGCAAAAGGAAACTTTTTTTTTTTGTCTTTTTGCCTTCTCTAGAGCCTCACCCGTGGCATATGGAGATTCCCAGGCTAGGGGTCTAACAGGAGCTGTAGCCGCCGGCTTCGCCACAGCCACAGCAACACGGGACCCGAGCCGCATCTGCAACCTACACCACAGCTCACGGCAACGCCGGATCCTTAACCCACTGAGCAAGGCCAGGGATGGAACCCGCAACCTCATGGTTCCTAGTTGGATTCGTTAACCACTGAGCCACGACGGAACTCCAAAAGGAAACATTTTTTAATGATTTTTATTTTTTCCATTTTAGTTGGTTTACAGTGTTCTGTCAATTTTCTGCTGTACAGCAGTGACCCAGTAAATATATATATATACACATAAATATATATATACATTCTTTTTCTCACATTATCCTCCTTCATGCTCCATCACAAGTGACTAGCTATAATTCCCAGTGGTATACAGCAGGATCTCATTGCTTATCCACTCCAAATGCAATAGTTTGCATCTATTAACCCCAGACTCCCAGTCGATCGCACTCCCTCCTCCCCCTTGTCAATCACAAGTCTGTTCTCCGAGTCCATGAGTTTCTTTCCTGTGGAAAAGTTCATTTGTGCCATATATTAGATTCCAGATATAAGTGTTATCATATGGTATTTGTCTTTTTCTTTCTGACTTACTTCACTTAGTATGAGAGTCTCTAGTTCCATTCATGTTGCTGCAAGTGGCGTTATTTTGTTTTTTCTTATGGCTGAGTAGTGTTCCATTGTGTATATATACCACATCTTCTTAATCCATTCATCTGTTGATGGAGATTTAGGTTGTTTCCATTTCTTGGCTATAGTGAATAGTGCTGCTATGAACACATGGGTACATGTATGTTTTTCAAGGAAAGTTTTGTTCAGATATATGACCTAGAGTGGGATTGCTGGGTAATATGGTAGTTCTGTATTTAATTTTCTGAGGTACCTGCATACTGGTTTCCACAATGGTTGTCCCAATTTACATTCCTACCAACAATATAGGAGGGTACCTTTTCTCCACATCCTCTCCAGCATTTGTTATTTGTTGACTTGTTAATGATGGCCATTCTGACAGGTGTGAGGTGGTACCTCATAGTTTTGATTTGCATTTCTCTAATAACTAGCGATTTTGAGCATTTTTTTCAGGTGCCTATTAACCCATCTATATATCTCCTTTGGAGAAATGTCTATTCAGATGCAAAAGGAAACATTTTAAACTTCTACTAGTAAATGTGCATCATTACTTAAGAATTTGGCGTAAAAGAATTGATCAGAACTGCTAAAAGTCCTATAGGGATCATCACAGACTTGTCATAGTTTGGAGGAGCTCTCACAAGAGCTTTTCAGAGAATTTGATTTGCCTTTTCGCTTTTAGTAGTAGGCCATCGTTAAAGATACAAAATTAATAAGACATATTCATAAGTAAATTTTATTTCTTTTTTTCTAGGTCTTACAGCCCTGTTCTTTATTTATGGAAAAGTGTACATGGGCTTCAGGAAAAGAAAATATAAATATTAAAGTTGAAGAATTTATGATTAAGGTTAGTGCCTGTCAAGTTATTTGGGTGAAAATCAATTTTTTTGATGTCTCTCATATCTACAGCAGTATGCAAGTCATATATTTAGTAATCAATAAATGCCTCTATCATTAAAATACGTTTTTATTTAATGCCAATATTTGCTTCTTTTTTCTTTGAAAGAGTGCAGTTGACCCTTGGACATTTGGGGATGAGGAGTACATTTAACTTTATAGTCAGCTCAAACATTATATTGCTTCAACTTTGGGAAACCATGGGCAGCTAATAGATTAGTCATCAGGTCACACAGAGAAAGGTTTGCGTTCTAAGCTAAAGAGAGTTTGAATCTTACCCTGAAAATTATGGCAAGTTGTTGAGGATGTTAAGCATAGGAATGATGTGCTCAGATTTGGGTTTTAGAAAACTCATGTGGAGGGTGAGCTGAGACGGTGCTGAGTGGACTTAGAAGACATCACCTTTCCATAGAGCTAAGTCATAGTGATGGGAGTGAAGAGATGAACAAGGGTACTCCAAAGATAATAGGAGGTAGACTTTTCAGATCTTAGGGTGAAAAGGGTCCCTGGTGATTCTGCACGTTCCTGTTTCAGTGAGACAAATGAAAACCATGTGTTTATGTCTTGATCAGGATCATACACTTTGGCTATACTTAATGCAAAAACAAAAAATTCAGTAACACTTCTATATTTTTTTTTGGTTCACATTAACATTATTTTACTCTGAATTGATTTAACTTTAGATTTCAACAGTTGACAAATTAATTACTTCATTCTAAAATAACCTGGGCAGGAGTTCCCATCATGGAGCAGTGGAAACGAATCCGACTAGGAACCATGAGGTTGTGGGTTCGATACCTGGCCTCGCTCAGTTGGATTAAGGATCCAGTGTTGCCGTGAGCTGTGGTGTAGGTCGCAGATGTGGCTTGGATATGGTGTTGCTGTGGCTGTGGTGTAGGCCGGTGGCTGTAGCTCCGTTTAGACCCCTAGCCTGGGAAGCTCTATATGGCGCAGGTGCAGCCCTAAAAAGATAAAGAGACAAAAAAAAAAATTAAAAAAATAAAATAACCTGGGCAGAAATCACTATTAGGAGGTTAGTTGACGTATGATTTTGTGTGTTCTCTTTTGTTTTTATTAGTTATGAATTTGAAGTACCTAAAGTTTTAATTAGTTACTTAACATTTTTTGTATTATGTATTAATTCTCCTCATATGGAAAATAATTTATTCTAAATTTTTTTTTTTAAGATTTCACCCATAATTCTTAATACTGTGATGACAATAATGGCTGCTCTATCTCCAAAGACAAAAGATGATGAATCCAAAGATACATCTAAGGAAATGGAAAATCTCTGGAGTGTCAAATCTATTAGTGATTACAACTCTTGGTTTCTTGGTGTTGATACGGCAACAGAAATAACAGAAAATTTCAAAGACGTTGAAAATCCATTGATAGAGGAAAATTGTAGTGTTGTTGTAGAATCAGTTCAAGTAACCTTAGAATGTGGACTTGGGCATCGAACTGTGCCTTTATTGTTGGCAGAATCTAAGTTTTCAGGAAATATTAAAAATTGGACTTCCCTAATGACTGCTGCTGCTGACATGACATTAGAGGTATGAGCACATCATTTCGTACCTCCAGAGGCAACTTCTCAAAAGTACAGTTGAATTAAGGAATGAGCTGTGTGTGTGTGTGTGTGTGTGTGCGCACGCGTGACCATAGCAATGGATAATACACTATAACATTTAATCTGTGGATGTATAGTATTATTTACTTGTCATCATTTTTTAAAGGTTCTTTTGCTGAATAATTTGTTAATGGCAGCAAAGTAAGAGAGATAAAGAAAATGCACCCTCTTTGTTATGTATATTCTTCATGTCTTTAGGGTGTGTTGTTACTGATATATGGTTATTGATATATAATAATCAATTGCTCAATATTCTTTCCTACTAATTATGGAAATGTGTAGTTAAACTCAAAAGAATCTTATTATGATTCTGTTCCTTTCCAGGTTCATTATTACAATGAGACCCATGCTCTTTGGGAGCCACTGATTGAGAGAGTGGAGGGGAAGAGACCATGGAATTTAATGCTTACTGTAAGGAAATCATAAAATATCATTGAATAGGCTGACACTAAGCACACTCATTTCTCTCTCTCTATATATTTTTAGTTAAGAGATTCTCAAGATGTAGTTCAGGATCCTTGAAGCCCTTTCAGAGTATCATGGGATCAAAATTCTTTTCAAAATAATATCCAGACATTATATATCATTTTCATTATCTCATGAGCATAAGGTGGTATTTTCCAGAGACTATGTAATTTTGTAACAGAGTGAATACAGCAGAGTCCACCTATCTTCTCTTAAGGTGTGCACCAAAGAGATTTGTAAATGCTCCTCTTCTCATTGTGTGGTTTTAATAGGTACTTCTCATTCAAGTATTATTTCTGTTATCTTTGCAATTGATTTTAAATGAATATTTAAAATTATCTCAGTTTTAGTTTCTCATAGAGTATGTATTGATAGGTATAACCCACATAAATGAAGCTCTTTGAGATCATCAGTCATTTTAAGAGACCAGAAAATTCGAGAGCTGCTCTTCTGGTTCATGAATTCTTTTATGTTATCTCTTTACGGACTTCTTGAGAAAACTTCAGAATTCTAGGTACTGAAGCACATCTTTCTAGATTAACAGGAACATACGTTTATGTTCACAGATTATCACAGCACACCTCTTTGAGGCAACCTGACTCAAGTGTGAGGCACTGAAATTGACTCAGCAAATTCTTTTAAAAATGAGCAGTCACTTATCCTGTGTCCCAGTATCCACTCTGTAGAAGCACTATCTCTGACTTACCTCTCTGTGAAATAGGCAGGCTAACAAAGAATGTTTTCCAAGGCTTTTGAAATGCTTTTAGAACAAAAGCTGTGATAGAATATGATGGCTGGTTCAGAGTTTACCATATTACTTATTTATAGGTGTTACTGGTAAAAAGTAAAAGGAATTCCAGATGTTACTCCCCTTAAGGATCAATTTAGACTTTAGGATCATCATAGAGTGCCCATCAGCATGTAATGACCAGTTAGTCAGGTGACTCTGGGGAATGCACAAGAGGCAAATACTCTAACTCACTTGGAGTGCTTTCCTGGCACAATTCAAATCATTTCCCTATGTGTGGGCCACACCCTGAGAGAAAGAATGCTGGTTTGTGCTAAGTTAGGATGAAGCATTGAATGCCTTTGAAAATGAGACTTCTAAGGAGCCTTAACATAAAGAGACAAGTCTAGGAAAAAGAATTTAACTCTATTGACAGTATTTTGATTTTATTATTAATTGGTTAATAAGTTTGTTATATATTTTTCCTCATAGGTCAAGAAGAATCCAGTCCAGGATAAAAGTTTGATGCCAGGCGATGATTTTATGGTACTTCCTGAGCCCCAAACAGAAGTTGTCATTTCTTCAGGAGATACAATGAACATAACAATATCCAAAAGTTGTCTCAACGTTTTCAACAATTTAGCAAAAGTATGTTTGGTTCTTGCTTGGAGTAGTTCAAATAGAATTTTAAATTGATATGTGTGGATTATTTTTGTCATCAAAATTAGTTTCTAAAAAAAAAATGTGTAGCCATAATTTAGTTTTTGGAAATTTTTGAATTTTGTAGGAATTTCACTGTGATGTTGTGTTCCTTTACAGGGCTTTTCAGAAGGCACCGCTTCTACTTTTGACTATTCTTTAAAAGACAGGGCTCCTTTTACAGTAACAAATTCTATAGGTATTCCCATTAAAGTGCAGCCTAGTCATAATCTCAGAGTGATGGGCTCCCTTGAGAAAAGTGATGTGTGTGATGTTGGTGCCGGTCAGAATCTGGAACTGGAATATGCCAGCATGGAGACTTCACATCAAGGGAAACTGTCTATCCTGAGCCGTCAGGAAAGCTCCCTCTTCACTCTGACTTTTGGTATGCTGTGTTCTATTTTTAAGGGCATCTTTGGAGTTATTGTCAGTTTATTTCTGATAAAATTTGGAAAATTATTTTGCTGCAGATACTTTGAGAGACAACATTTCTAAAGGCTTGAACCAAATAGATGATAAATTTTTCTCTCTTTTCTTCCTCCAAACTTGAGATAATTAAACCTGATTAATTTAAGAATTACCACAGAAAACTTGATTATTTTTATGCACTTAAATTGTGCCGTATGGAGTTCCCGTCATGGCGCAGTGGAAACGAATGTGACTGGAAACCGTGAGGTTGTAGGTTTGATCCCCAGCCTTGCTCAGTGTGTTAAGGATCTGGCGTTGCCGTGAGCTGTGGTATAGGTCACAGATGCGGCTTGGATCTGGCGTTGCTGTGGCTGTGATGCAGACTAGCAGCTACAGCTCTAATTAGACTGCTAGCCTGGGAACCTCCATATGCTGCAGGTGTGGCTGTAAAAAGAAAAAAAAAATTGTGCAATGTGTAGCATGTTTCAGAAAGGATGGGAGTTCAGTGAGAAGAAAAAATAACTATATTCGGAAGCCCTAAAATGTTGACAGATTATCACCATTTCAAAAAAGGGTGATTTTTATTGCTATATAGTTGATATATACATATATAGTTGAGATAGTAAAGAACAAGTTGGATTATGTTTGTTTTTTTAATACATTTAAAATCCCAAGAGAAATTATTTTAGGTTAAAAATCTTTACATTAGTAACTAGTTTCCTTTCTTTGTTAGTTTCTGTGTCTTAGAAAAAGATTTTGTGTAGTCATCATTTGTAGTCATGAGGAATACTCTTGTCATAATTTTAAGATGCTGCTGCTGATTCTCTCTGATAAAAATATAGGTAAATTAATATTTGGACTGCTTCTCACTTACGCTCTGCTGTAGCACCTCATGGATATACAGAAGTCGCGAAAGTCCCTGTTGCCAGACCCGGGCGGCGGCTGTATAATGTGTTGAATCCCAATGCCAGTCACCCGAACTCACTCGTGGTACAAATTGATGCAACCGAAGGGAATAAAGTCATTACCCTTCGTTCTCCCCTGCAGGTAATGCATTAAAGCAAATTTACTTCCTTTAAGTAAATCAAGAAATAATAAATTGTTTAGCCAAATATGGGAATATAATAAAAACTTCACTAGGTCAATATTGATTGTTCAGAAATAAATAACAGATTGAACTGGCTGCTATTTCCTGTCCAACTGACGTGTAATATTTTCCATTTAAAATATCTCATAAAGCAGTCTTGTTAATTTAAATTTTTTGTTCCCTCCTGGGTTTGAAATTAATGAAACTTTTTGTCTATTCCTTTAAAGATTCAGAACTGAGGAATATTATAGTAATAACTGGTTGTCAAATAGAATAACATTCCATTCTCCTTGTATTGTATTTTTCAGGTATGTGTGAAAGAATACACAGACCTTCCTAGAAAAAAAAAAACTCCCCAGAAAAAAATTTTTAGCATGCATCTGTATGATTTTTTTTCTACCTTTAAGGCTTTATCGATTTTGCTTTTTCTGCACATTATTACAAATTTCAGTATATGGTCAGCAAAAGAACATTTCTTCCTACCTATAACATCAGATGAAAATAAAAGGATTTCAGATTTTGGCCATTATTGTCTCTCCCTTTGCTATTAATTCCAGACTATGTTACATTGGAGTCAAGAAAAAAAAATACTGTTTATTTACCTCATAATTCTTTTACTATCCTTTTCTGTGTAGTCACATGGTGCATTGAGAAAAGGTTGTAATGAAGAAAATATTGTGGCTAAAGTATTCAGAGATTAATACATATTTGAAAGATAATAATATACACTAACAATAAATATATATGTAATAAATAGAACATGTGAATAGCCTAATAATTTTTAACTGCCATGTAAACATCAAGTTTCGTGTATGTAGCACTTCAGTATCTTAAAAATTTTCAATTACCATAAAAATATATTCCAGTATTGGGTTTGAAACTTTTTAGATCTAACAGTAATCATGTGCAGTTCACATTTTTCTTTTGAATGTCTGCGTCTTTTTAAACAACTTGTATGTCTTTTTGTCCAACAGATTAAAAACCATTTCTCAATTGCATTCATCATCTATAAATATGTTAAGAATGTTAAGCTATTGGAATGCATTGGAGTGGCCAGACCTGAAGAGGAGTTCCATGTTCCTTTAGATTCATATAGGTAGATATGTCCTTGAGTACATCAAGCTGTGAAAGGTTATAGAAGATATATTTTTAATTCTGTGAATTAAGATCTATAATCTAGAAAAAAATACATATTCTTACTATCTAAAGATTTATAGAAGCCAGTTTTAAGACATAGCGTTAGAAAAAAAAACATGTTTCTGAATTTACCAGATGAAAATTTCTTGTTATAGACCAAAAAAAAGAAATGGAGTTCCCATCGTGGCTCGGTGGTTAACGAATCCGACTAGGAACCATGAGGTTGCGGGTTCGATCCCTGGCCTTGCTCAGTGGGTTAACAATCCGGCATTGCCGTGAGCTGTGGTGTAAGTTGCAGACATGGCTGGGATCCTGCGTTGCTGTGGCTCTGTCATTGGCCGGAGGCTACAGCTCCTGTTAGACCCCTAGCCTGGGAACCTCCATATGCTGCGAGTGCGGCCCTAGAAAAGGCAAAAAGACAAAAAAAAAAAAAAAAATTCTTGTGTATTTGATGTTTTAGAATTTTCCTGAGACTTAACTTGTATTTGATTACCTTTGTATTTGAAATGAGTTTTTTGAAAAAGTTATTTTTCACAGACTATTTTCTCCCAGAACGTACCTCCACTAGTTAGCTGTGTGCTATTGGGCAAGTTTCCTAACCTTTCTTAGCCTTGTTTTTCTCATCTGTAAAAATAGGAATAACAGTACTTATCTTGTAGAGTTACCAAGAAGAGGTAATGTGATTCTTTTTCTTAAGTTCTTGTTAAAAACTTTCTCTCCCCCTTTCTGTTTTCTTCTTCTGTAGATGTCAGTTGTTTATTCAGCCAGCTGGTGTCTTAGAGAGTCAGTACAAAGAATCCACCACATATATTTCCTGGAAGGAAGAACTTCATAGGAGCAGGGAAGTCAGATGTGTGCTGCAGTGTCCATCAACAGAAATCAACTTCTTACCTCTCATTGTCAATACAGTTGCTGTGCCTGATGAACTAAGCTATATATGTACGCATGGGGAAGACTGGGATCCAGCTTACATCATTCATCTTTATCCGACTGTCACTTTGAGGAATTTCCTCCCATATTCTCTAAGATATTTACTCGAGGTATACCTCTTGCATTTTTATTTGATTTTTATAATTGCAGACCATGAACTCTAGGGTTTTTTTTTTTAATGGTATTTTTAGTTGAGGTCATTGTTTTACATCACATACTTATAATGTTTTAATAATATTAATGATAGTAAAAGCTAGTATAGCGTCTACTTTGTGCCAGCCACTGTATCATATGTTTTACACGTACTAACACATTTAATCCTTATGGTAACTTCCTGAAGAAGGTCATTAGACCCATTGTACTGATGAAGAAACTGAGTCACAGAGGGGTTAAGTGACAGGCTTGGGATCCCACAGCTCATAAATTGTGGAGCTGGCATTTGAACTTAAGCAGTTTGGCTCCTTGTTCTCCACCACTGAACCCTGCTACTCTGCTCTAAATTAATAATTACAATAATCTGATTATTAACATAGTGGAATTCTCTCAGCTAAAGTATAGTAAAACACTAATGAGAAAAGACTTCATCTTAATTTATTGTAAAGTTTTATTTTAAAGTGGTAATTATTTGGTTCAAGTTTCTGTTGAGCTAAAAAATAATTAGTCTAAAGAAATATTAAGGAACATTTTCTAGTAATGAGGTATGATACATACTTTTAAATTTCTACATGCCAAAACATTTCAAAATATAAAAATCTGGAAAGTGTTTGGAACCTAAATTAATTTTATCTGACAATGAGCCACCCTTGAGTCGTGGAGAATAAAATTAATTAGGTGAACTAAGTAGTGTTTATAAAAAAATAGCTTTCGGTAAAGAAGCCTGATTTATTATGTTGCTATAATTCATTTTTAAAGTACTTCCACCTTACATGACTTGTCAGAATAGTTTGATAACGCTTTCCTTATTATACTTCTATGAGAACCATTAGGTGTAATATGTGACTAGAGGAGGAAACTGAAGTGAAGACAGCAGAGTGGCTTATCTAATGACAGAGCTCTTAATAGAAAATAGCCAGTGTTTCTGAATCCAGCCTTTGACGCTTGGCAGGTCTGATTTTTTTCTCAGAACTTACAGCCATTGGCCTGCTAGTAGGCAAAAGAGAGTTTCTGCCTTTGGCTGTGATATGGTGTTTTTAGTCCTTACTAATTATTGGACATTCATAATATGTAAACATAGTACTTTAAAGACTTGTCAGTTAATCTGAATCTGGTATGTTATTTAGAATTTGTATAAAATATGGAAGCTATTGCAGAGACTTTTTAAAAATTGGTAAGCAAATTTAGTTCTTATTTGTTTGTTTTTAGGGAACAGCAGAAACTCATGAGCTAGCAGAAGGCTGTGCTTCTGATGTTCTACACTCGAGAATCAGTGGAGAAATAATGGAATTAGTTCTGGTGAAATATCAGGGCAAAAACTGGAATGGACATTTCCGTATATGTGATACACTACCCGAATTCTTCCTTGTGTGTTTTTCTTCTGACTCCGCAGAAACATTGACAGTTGACTTGTCAGTACATGTCAAGCGAATTGGCAGCCAGATGGAGCTGTCCATCTTCAGTCCCTACTGGCTAATCAACAAGACTTCTCGGGTTCTCCAGTATCGTTCGGAAGATATTCATGTGAAACATCCGGCTGATTTTAGGGATATTATTTTATTCTCTTTCAAGAAGAAGAACATTTTTAGTAAAAACAAGGTGTGTTTTTGTTGATATAACAAATTAAGATAAATTATATTTATTATCTCTTTATTATTAATCTAAAGCCATAGTTCGTTATTTGCTAAGTGCCACTGGTGTGAATTAGGTCCAAGAGGACTTCTAAGAAATACATGATCAAGGAGTTCACATCATGCTCAGCAGTTAACAAACCTGACTAGGATCAATGAGGATGCGGGTTCGATCCCGGGGCTCACTCAGTGGGTTAAGGATTTGGCGTTGCCATGGGCTGTGATGTAGGTCACAGATGCGGCTCAGATCCCATGTTGCTAGGCCAACAGCTGTAGCTCCGATTGGACCCCTAGCCTGGGAACCTCCATATGCCATGGGTGCAGCCCTGAAAAGCAAAAAAAAAGGAACTAACAACAGTAGTTTCTTGAGGGCGAGGTACCCTTTTCTCCGGTGACCCTAGAATTACTTCTGTTCTTGAAGTAGTGTCTAGTAGAAAGCTGATTTCAAATAGATTACCAGTGATGAAATGGCATTTCAAAAGAGAGAGCAGTCGAATTTGGTTTGTTTTAACTGAGCCCTCATGTGTGTGAAGCACTAAGGCTGGCCTTTAAGAGAGAAGCCTAATGCCTAAGGTCTGATCCTTTATGCTCTGGTCCCTTTGCCTTGCAGACTCATGTCTTGGTTGTGCTTATCTCTGGGCTGCACTCTCTTCCTAGAACTCCTCCTCCCCTGAGGTTTCCCCATCTGCCTCATGTTTCCTCATTATCTGTTCATTCCTTGGCATTCTGCTCTGGCCTAATGTGTGAGGATTTTCTGACCCTCTAACACTGGGGTAGATAGCCCATCCGTGTTCTCTTAGAGCAGTGCTTCTCAAATGTCGGTGTGCATTAGAATTGCCTAGAGGGCTTTGAGAACACATTTCTGAGTCATGCCCCCATAGTTTGATTCAGTGGGTCCAGTAGGATCTGAGAATTTGCATTTCTCACAGATTGCCAGGTGATGCTGATGCTGCTGGTCCAGGGACCACACTTTGAGAACCTCTGTCTTAGAGTCTTGATTAGTACTTGGTATTATAATTACCTGTTTATGTGTCTGACCTCTAGTTGTACTCAGGTTTTTTTTTTTTTTTTTTAATCATCTAGTTGAATGGACGGAGGTTGACACAGAGGCACAATTAGATCCGGGTCTATAAAACTTTATCTAAATCCCGCAGCCAGAAGTAAACCTTTTACCCTCTCGCCTTGATAGCATTTTATTTCTCTTATCTGGCTCTTACCACATTGAGTGCATCTTGGATCGTTAGTATATACATAGTTATGTAGTATGTATTTCCTGTCTCTCTGTTTAGTTGGAAGCTCATTGGGGACAGTCTGCTTACCACAAGAAATTTTCATTTGTTGTTTGCTGGATAATGTTAAAGGCGTGGATTTGTATATTGTGAAACTTTAAGAACTTGTTAGCTCTATATCAAAAGTCTTAACACTGGAAAATATCGCTTTATGTTGCAGTTCCTTTTTAAATAACAGAGGGTCTCATCGGTGTACATCTTTAGTTTCACTGTGCTCGTTGCATGGGTGAATGGGAAGGTCAGGGTTCTGCTTTTATTATACTGGTCCCCTACAGTTTCTGTGGTTCTGTTATCCATTTGCAGTACAGCTTGGATTATATTTTTCTGTGCCTCGTGTTACTTAAGTAAACTTCCAGTGGTTTAACAGGTGTCTATCAAATAAAATTAATGTAGTGTTTTAGATTTTTTTATGACGGTTTGTGTTCCCTGATGTAGGTACAATTAAAAATTTCAACTAGTTCCTGGTCTAATAGTTTTTCATTGGATACAGTGGGAAATTATGGGTGTGTGAAGTGTCCTGCCAACAATATGGAATACCTGGTAAGATTTCGTTTGCTTATTTACCTTCGATTTCATTCATATTTTCTTTAGTTCAGTAAATGAGCTAGATCCTAAGGGGTACAGAAACGTGAACTCAGAGTAGTAAGTGGAGGACTGTTACGTCTGTCTGTGACTGCTAGTATCAAAGCAAAACGCAAAGTTGCCAAAGTGTAAGATAGTGAGTTAAAGGAGTTTCCTGGTGATCTAATGGTTAAGACTTGGTGCTTTCACCACTGCAGCCAGGGTTCAGTCCCTGGTTTGGGAACTGAGATCCCACATCAAGCTGCTGCACGCCATGGCTGGGGAGAGAAAAAAGATAGTGAGTTGCACTGTTCAGGCATCTTGATAAATATTGAAAATAGACTAGAATCATTCCAAACCACTCTCTGCCAAGCTTTTCTTAAATTTAACTGTGAGAATTTGAATAATCTGATATTAATTGACTTGTTTTATTACCACTTTGAAATTTTTATTTTATTTCATTGATAGCAAAGATAATAAAGCAGCAAAACTTGAGCTTATACTAATTTTAAAATGACTTATTTTGTAATGTAAAAAAGTAAAGGATTTAAAAAATTGTTTATTACAAGTCCTCGTTAAATCATTGATGTTTTTTGATTTGGTTTCTGAAGGAGCCGAACTAAGGAAACAAAATTTTTCTGCTTACTGAGAGGATAATCAGTCACAGAATATGGCTTATAGTAGTTACTATTTTAAGAAATCTTATTTTACAATATTTTAAGAAATCTGTATGTGAATGGTCTGTGTGTGTGTGTGTGTATGCGTGTGTGTGTATGTATTTCAAGCTGTGTAAAGTACTGGGAAATGATAAGCTTTTTGTTTCCTTTCCATAGGTTGGTGTTAGCATCAAAATGAGCAGCTTTAATCTTACACGAATAGTTACTTTGACTCCTTTTTATACCATCGAGAACAAGTCATCCTTAGAAATAGAAGTTGGTGAAATTGCATCTGATGGCTCAATGCCAACTAATAAATGGAACTATATTGCTTATTCAGAGGTAAAGTTTTCCTGTAATGTACAAATAAGTACAGACATGTAAATAAGAATTATATATCTCCCTTTGTCATACTCACTTTGCTACCATATTTGTGTGTGAAATTATGACAGCCAGAGTTCCTGTTGTGGCTCGGTCATTAAGGAATCCAACTAGGAACCATGAGGTTGCGGTTTCAATCCCTGACCTCACTCAGTAGGTTAAGGATCCGGCGTTGCCATGAGCTTTGGTGTAGGTTGCAGATGGGGCTCGGATCCCACATTGCCGTGGCTCTGATGTAGGCCAGTGGCTACAGCTCCGGTTAGACCCCTAGCCTGGGAACCTAGGCAGGTGCGGCCCTAGGAAAGGCCAAAAAAAATATGACAGCCAGATTTGAAAGACTTTTCTTTCATACTGTAAGAGTACGTTAAAAAAAAAGAAAAAAATTATTGATACTATTTACTAGCCCATCTAGACTTAAAATCATTCTCTAGTTCTTCCTATGTGTATAGTACTGTAAAAAGTACACAGACATAATATATTGTGTATTGTCTCAATAGTAAGGAAGCTTCTAATCTTGTTGAAGCACTTAAGACTTATATAAATTAATACATGGAGAAGAAGATAGTGTATAGTAAGCGAGAGGTGGTTGTAGAATCTCTGACTAGATGAGCTGGAAGTTTCCTTGACAATTTCCAAAAATTCAGCCCCCTTACTTTACATAGAAGGAAACTGAATCTCATAATTTTTAAGTCAGTAAAGTTATTGGAGGTTGAGGCCATTGTGGTCTAGATCAAAACTGAAAGTTTCATAGAAAGGCTGCCCTTCAAATTAAACAGCAGACTTGGTAAGATTTAAAATGAAAAGAATAAAGAAAGTGTGGAGGAGAGAAGAGGTGTAAAAACAAGCATTAGCGCTTGATATGCCCAAATTTTCAACCAAATCAGCTGAATTAAGGACAGGACCATTCTTCTGTACATCTCAAAAAAAAAAAATCTAAAATATTTTGAAACACTTAGTAAAAAGCTTAGGAGGAGGGATTCCAATTACAATATAAACGACCTCTAAGAGGTTAAACCTCTAAGGCGCTTGGAATGATCTCTGTAGACCTGGCAACGACTAAATGCTTCTTACCTTTTTTATCTTTGATATGAGTTGGACGGCAGTAGTCTTTTTATTTAGAAATAGAATTTTCCCAGTATTCTATAATGGGGGGATCTTTTGTTTTAGGAGCTAAAATCTCCATTTTACAAATAAGAAAACTGAGGCTCAAAAAGGTACATGATTTAGTTAGGAGCAAACAGCTAGGAAGATAATGTCAGTACTTCCAGAAGGGTGCTCTGCCTTCACTTGTCTTCTGGCTTATCCAGGAAAGAACTCATAGTGCATTAAGGAATTAAGATGGATATACATAGAAGAAAATGTTATTAAGATTATAATTTTTAAATATTCAAGATATTTGAGCCATTCCTTTTTTATTTGTCTTTTGTCTTTTGTCTTTTTTAGGGCTGCATCTCCGGCATATGGGAGTTCCCAGGCTAGGGGTCCAATCGGAGCTGTAGTTGCTGGCCTACGCCACAGCCACACCAACTCAGGATCTGAGCCGCGTCTGCAACCTACACCACAGCTCGTGGCAATGCCAGATCCCTAATCCACTGAGCGAGGCCAGGGATCAAACCCCCAACTCCATGGTTCCTAGTCGGATTCGTTTCCACTGCACTGTGATAGGAACTCCTATTCGAGCCATTCTTAACAGTGCTTCAGTTTCTCATTTTGTAATCATTCCATAAGTATGTAAACACCAATATATCTTTTCTTCTGATTTTTCTTTGGCTAGTCCTACTGTCAATTATCTTAATATGAGGTGTAGGAACACTGTTTTAAGAAATAGTGTAAATCAACTAATTAAAAAAAAATCATAAAAAAAGAAACTTAGTAATAATTGAATCATGATCCAATTTAGAATTGAAAACTTTATTTGCCTCTGTCTTATTTATACTATAATATTGTTTTTAAGACTAATATTAGCTTTTATATTTTTAGTGCCTTCCATTTTGGCCTGAAAAATTTTCAGGCAAACTTTGCGTGAGAGTGGTGGGCTATGAGGGATCCTCCAAGCCATTCTTTTATAACCAGCGGGATAATGGCACTTTACTGAGCTTAGAAGATCTGGTAAGTTTTCCTGTTTTAAAATAAAATGACTTTGATGTTTGCAGTTTGCTTTAAATATTTATTAAAACCTACTATAAAATATACTGATAATTCTTTGAAGGTGTAGTATATAAATGTATAATGCTTTTTACATATTTGTAAGAGATCAGAAGCAGTGTGCTTTTTAGGAAGAACTTAAAAAAACAATCTTTCTCTGCCTGTATAACTGATTGAAATTCTCAATGTTAACATGTGCACTTTACCAAAACCTCAAATATACTTTTTTTCCCTACCATAGAATGGGGGTATCTTGGTGGATGTAGAGACTGCTCCACATTCGACTGTCATAAGCTTTTCCGATTACCACGAGGGATCAGCACCTGCTCTTATAATAAACCACACACCGTGGGACGTTCTTACATATAAACAGAGGTATGGAAGACAAAGGTTCTTGGGAAGTCTGATTTGCTTTTACTGGTCCATGGTCCCTTCTAGGAGATACTTGGAGCTACATAAGTTTCACATTCCACATGTTTTCAAAGTTTAGAAAGCTGGTAGGGAACACAGGCTGTTTATTACTAGTACTCTCAGCAGGTTTTGAGACAGTATTCTGTAATCCAGAATGTTAATGTTCCTTCAGCAAAACTTGTGAACTTTCATAACAAATGGAATAAATGAAACTGGTAATAGTTTCACCTCAGTTCAGGTCAAGTTTTGCTGCCAAGTAACTTTTAATACTAAACTTCGAGAAAAATATTTTGGACTTTTGAAGCTTTTTAAATTTTAGAAATGCAAGTAAGGAATCATGAGCCTGTTTAAATATTACCATTCTTTTGTAATCTGGTGCTGCTCAGTGAACCTCTCCCTATAAATTTGTATCTAATTGTTTTTTTTTTTTTTTTGGAATAGCAGATTAAATAAGAGGGCAGAAAATTAAAGAAAGATTAAAGAAGAAGGTTAAGTAGTGATGTTGAATGTATTATAGTACAGGCCAAGAGGAATTTTGTTGTTCTTGAGTGTGCTATCATTTGGCTCGACAATGCGATTAAATAATGATATAGCAGATAGCTTTAAATCCTTAAAATATGTATATTTATTTGCAAAAAAATTATTAAAATCTATAAGGTATATATATATGTATATTAATTATATATATAATATAGTGCCTTGCAGATTTACCTATTCTTTTTTTTTTTAAACTTTCCTATTCTTAACTCTTATTGCTTAAATCTACTGAGAGATATAAAGCATAGATTGAAATTAAAACCTAATTGGGTTTTAATGCTCTGAAAAGTTTTTTGTATTTTCTAGACCAATGCTTCTTAAACTTAAGTATCAATTTTAAGATCTCTTAGAAATCTTGTTAAGATGTGGATTCTTATTTAGTAGGTTTTAGGTGGGCCCAGAATTTTGCACTTAGCAGCAAGCCTCCAGGTAATGCTGATGCTGCTGGTGCATAGACCACACTTTGAGTAGCAAAGTTATGGACCCGATTATTTTTCCTCTGAGACTCACATTTTTTGTGCATTGCATTTGATTAAAAATCTTAAATTTGAGCACCAAGTAAAGGTCTTCTGCTACTAAAAAATTTACTGTACACAGTCTTTTCTATAGGTGAACTCTGATGTACCAATGTGTTTACCTTAATGAATTCCATTAGTGTGATCTTGCCTGGATCATTTGATAGTATACAGCAGAAAGGGCAATCAATAGTTCAGTTCTGCAAGCTTCAAAATCATTAGTTTTTTTTAACATTTTAGGGTACTTATTTTTAGGCAGAAGGGCGTTTTATTAACAAAGACAATTTTATAAAATGTTTGTGCCAGTCTTTCCTCAGTAAACCACAGGTCCAAGTTTCTCAAGGCCAGGATATTTGAATTTTCCCTCTGTTGCTTGTGTTTCAGGGGGTCACAGGAAGAAATGGTACTGCTGCCAAGACAAGGTCGACTTTTTGCCTGGGCAGACCCTACTAGTACCAGAAAACTTACATGGAGTTATGCAGCAAATATTGGGGAACATGATCTGTTAAAGGTATGTTTGATGTGAATGAGCTCTATAGGAATTACCTGATAGCAAAGGAAGTAGACGAGTCAGCTTCACACAGTCATCTTTGTCTTTACTAAACTGAAAATGAATTGGAAGTATTTTCAAAATAAGTTGCTTTTGGGTCTTAGATTGCAAATAATTCATACCAATATTTTATCTTAGATCAGTCAAAATACTTTATTCATAATTTAAAAAATAGGAGTTCCCATTGTGACTCAGCAATAATGAACCCGGCTAGTATCTATGGGGTTGTGGGTTCAATCCCTGGCCCTGTCCAGTAGGTTATAAGGATCCAGCTTGCTGTGAGCTGCAGTAAGGGCTGCAGGTGGGGCTCGGATCCCACATTGCTGTGGCTTTCATGTAGGCTGGCAGCTGTATCTCCTAACTGACCCCTAGTCTGGGAACTTCCAAATGCTGTAGGTACGGCCCTAAAAAAAAAAAAAGGGAATCATGAGCATCTTCTAACAAAGCAGTTTTAAAGTGTCAAGGAAAACTTACAATGCTGAAAGTCAACTGAAACACAGTTGCCTGAGGATATTTTAACACACCTCATTTAATTTTTAACAGATTAAATACATGAAACACAAATAGGATTAGAGAGTATTCGTGTGTATATATATATATATATATATATTTTTTTTTTTTTTTGTCTTTTTAGGGCCGCACCTGCGGCATATAGAGGTTCCCAGGCTAGGGTCCAGTTGGAGCTGTAGCTGCTGGCCTACCCCACAACCACAGCAGCGCAGGTTCCAAGCCGTGTCTGCAACCTATGCCACAGCTAAAGTTGAACCCAGATACATAACATATTTTTTGGTTTACAAAGAAAGAATTTATCTTTTTAATAGGAACCTCTGAAACATTTACACAATTTGATCATGTTAGAGTAAAAAAAACATTGTCTATTTTGACGTATATTAAAAGCATTAGATAAATTTTAAATAGCAACAAAATCCAGCTATTCCTATGCTCCTGGTAACATCCTTTATTTTTTTGCTTTTGTTTTTGTTTTCCAAGAAAGTATGACATGAAAAGCACAAAGCACATAGTAGGTATTTACACTGCCTGTTGAAATAAACTGTAGTGACATTTATGTAAAGTCCAAAATAAAGAAAAATCATTATTATTAATTTTTTTGTCTTTTCTCGGGCTTCACCTGTGGCATATGGAGGTTCCAAGGCTAGGGGTCAAATCAGAGTTGTAGCCACCGGCCTATGCCACAGCCACAATAACATGGGATCCAAGCCACATCTGCGACCTACACCATAGCTCACGGCAACACCGGATCCTTAAGCCACCGAGTAAGGCCAGGGATCCTACCCACAATCTCATGGTTCCTAGTCGGATTTATTAACAACTGCGCCATGATGGGAACTCCGAAAAATTGGTATTTTAAATCTCTGAAAAAGATCACCAAATCAAGCCTCATATATTTTTTTGACTGTCAGCCAAGAAGGCTCTTTTTAGTATAAACTGATCACCATAGTCTGTTTGCCAGTGTGACTTATATAAGTGTTTGCAGGTTTTATAAATTATTAAAACCTAAAAAACAAACTAGGTTAGTTTTACCTGAGGTTACTGTTCTAATAAACTAAACGATTCTGTTTGCCATCTGAGGGATAAGCATCTTATGGAATTGATGCTATTGAAAGACACTCTTGTTCCTGCTCAGCGCCCTTTGAGCACTTATTAGGTAACGCAAACTAAGGTTTAAAAAAATTTATTACCGTTTGTCACTGTTTGAAAAAAATTGATGAGTATGTTTTAAAACAGATTGTAACTTCAGTTAATATATGTCACTTTGATAGTTTTCTGATTTATAGCCATGTTTTACTATATGTAATAAAAACTTATGTAATAACAACTTACACAATAAAATCTTTTGTGGTTTTAATATAGTCTCTCTTTCTCCCAGGACGAATGTGGACAGTTTCCGTATGATGCAAACATCCAGATACACTGGGTGTCATTTCTAGATGGGCGCCAGAGAGTTTTGCTCTTCACTGATGACGTTGCCTTGGTTTCCAAAGCACTGCAGGCAGAAGAAATGGAGCAAGCCAATCATGAAATAAATTTTTCTCTCCATAGTCTTGGGCTTTCACTGGTTAACAATGACAACAAGCAAGAAGTTTCATACATTGGAATAACCAGGTATGGAAGAAGGAAGATAAGGTATCAGGAATCTTTAATAGGCAGTGGGTTCACAGTATCAAGTTTGATGAGTGTCAACAGATGCCTGTTCTGAATTTGATATACTATAAATTTTTTTCAGCAAAAATTACTGAACAGTTGTTTTCACTGCTAGTTGAAGTGCCCTTAAGGTAGAAAGATGAGGAGTTCCTGTTGTGGCACAGTGGAACCTGCATCCTCAGGAGCACTAGTGGGATTTGTTACTGCTGAGTCACAGAGGGAATGGAGGGGTTTTTTTAGTTTGTGAAATATGTAAGCTCTTTGTCTAGCTTCATTTTTTTTTTTTTTTGCATGTGAATGTCCAGTTGTTACATCACCGTTTGTTGAAAAGACTGTTCTTTCTCCATTGAATTGCTTTTGCTCCTTTTCAAAAACCAGTTGACTGTGTTTGTTTGGATCTGTTTCTGGGCTTACAATTCTGTTCTCTTGATTTGTTCTGTTCTTTCATTATTATCACACTGTCTTGATTTCTCTGGATTTATGGTGAGTCTTAAACTCAGGTAGTGTCAGTCCTTCACGTTTTTTTTCCTTCCTTCCATATTGCCTTGGCTGTTTTGAGTTTTTTTGCCTTTCTTTATGACCTTTAGAATCCGTTTTCCAATATCCATGAAATAATTAGCTGTAATTTTGATTGGAATCAGATTGACTATATAAAGTGACTCAGGAAGAGCAAATATCTTGACAGTATTGAGTCTTCATATACACGTACGTTTATTACATAGATTTATTTAGATCTTTGATATCTTGCCTTTTTTTTTGCCTCTAACAATACCTTTTATTTATTTATTTATTTTGCTTAATGAATTTTATTTTAATTATAGGTGTACAAAAATCATCACAAGTCAATTTGATAGCATTTGTGTCCCAAACCCTCAGTTCATCTCCCCACCCCCCCCCAGATTGTCTTATTTGAAAAACCAAAGGTTGTTTATGGACTTGTTAATGATGGCCATTCTGACTGGTGTGAGGTGGTATCTCATAGTAGTTTTGATTTGCATTTCTCTAATCATCAGTGATGTTGAGCATTTTTTCATGTGCTTGTTGGCCATCTGCATCTCTTCTTTGGAAAACTGTCTGTTTAGGTCCTTTGCCCATTTTTCAACTGGAATCTAACATACTGCACAAATGAACCTTTATGCAGAAAAGAAAATCAAGGACTTGGAGAACAGATTTGTGGTTGCCAAAAGGGTAGGGGAGGGAATGGGATGGTAGGGGGGTCTGGGGTTAATAGCTGTAGATTGTTGCCTCTGGGCTGGAAAAGCAAGATACCACTGTATAGCACTGAGAACTATGTCTAACCACTTGTGATGTGCAAACCTGTCACCACGTTGTACAGCTGGGTATAATGTATAAAAAAAAAAAAAAAAACCCAAAGGTTTTCCAAAGTCTATGAGTCATTGTCTGTTCTGCAGAGAAGTTCATTGTGTATTTTTAGTTTCCACATGTAAGCGGTAGCATTGGGTGTTGCTGTC
>PVHT020003428.1:47061-84744 GCA_004024745.2 Catagonus wagneri | reverse complement strand
ATGGCCATTCTGGCTGGTGTAAGGTGGTACCTCATAGTGGTTTTGATTTGCATTTCTCTAATGAGGAGCGATGTTGAACATCTTTTCATGTGTTTATTTGCCATCTGCATGTCTTCTTTGGAGAATTGTCTCCCTAGATCCTCCACCCATTTTTTGATGGGGTTGTTTGTTTTTTTGGTATTGAGCTGTAGGAGGTGTTGGTAAATTTTGGAGATTTAATCCCTTGTCAGTCAATTCATTTGCAAATATTTTCTCCCACTGTGTGGGTTGTCTTTTCGTTTTGTTTAGAGTTTCCTTAGCTGTGCAGAAACTTTGAAGTTTAATTAAGTCCCATTTGTTTATTTCTCTTTTTATTGTCCTTACTCTGACAGATGGATCTGAGAAGATGTTGCTATCACTTATGTCAGAGAGTGTTTGGCCTATGTTTTTCCTCTAAGAGTTTTATAGTATCTGGTCTTATATCTAGATCTTTAATCCATTTTTTTTTCTTTAGATCTTTAATCCATTTTGAATTTATTTTTGTGTATGGTGTTAGGAAGCGTCTTAGTTTCATTTTTTTACATGTAGCTGTCCAGTTTTCCCAGCACCACTTATTGAAGAGGCTGTCTTTTGTCCAATGTATATTCTTGGCTCCTTTGTCATAAATTAGTTGACTATAGATGCGTGGATTTAGATCTTTGATTTCTTTCATCAGACTCATGTAGATCTTGTACAGATTTGTTAGATTTTGCTTATTATACCTAAGTATTTAATTTCTTTGGTACTATTGTAAACATTATTGTGTTTTAAATTTCATGTTTCGTAGTATATAAGAAAGTACTGGGATTTTTTATATTAACCTTGTATCGTGAAACTTGTTAGTTGCAGGTGTCTGTTGGTTGTTCTTTAGGATCTTTCTACATAGACTTCAGTCATCTAGGAACAAAGTCTTCAGGTCTTTATATCTTTTTTCTCAATCTCTGTACCTTTTAGTTCATTTTCTCCTCATATTACCTTATTTAGGATTTCCTGTACAGTGTTGACTAGGAGTGGTGACAGTGTCCCTCCTTGCTTATATTTTCTCATCTTCTGATATTAGAAAATACTTTGTTTCTCACCATTAAGTATGCTGTTCACTGTAGCTTTTTGTAGATGCTCTTTATTAAAGAAGTTCGTCTTCCTAGTTTGCTGAAGTTTTTAATTGTGAATTTCTGCTGAACTTGTATAATTTATAGCAGATAGTTTGTTCATTATGTTCAATGACTGGTGTCCCTTAAACACTTTATGTAGTGAGGGCACTGTTAATACTGTCATGACTAATGTCAATAAGTTATGTAAATTAAAGCATTATGGAGTTATATTTTATCATTATGCAAACAAGAGTATGACCTAAGTGCCATATCTAATCTGATGCCTGTATTTGTATAGCCTTGAGCTAAGAATGATTTTTTTACATTTTTAAATGGTTGAAAAATCAAAAGAAAAATATTTTGTAACATATGAAAAATATATGGAATTTAGTGTCCATTGCTCATAAGTAAAGTTTCATCAGAAAACAGCCTTGCTTATTTTTTTGCATGACTATGGCTGGCTGCTTTTGTACTGCTGTTCAGTATACAACCAGTGACGGTAATGTAGTTGTAACCCTAGAATATTTGAGGGGTGTACATGTAACTGTACTGCAACTGTTATTTATTTTTTATTAATGCATATTCATCATGTCAAAACAGGAGGAAAGTAGACTTTGAATATCTCATGAGCCACAGTTATCAAAGAACATGGCATAGCGTTATTATGTAATAACACTATGTATGTAGTAAAAAGATACTACTTTAGTTTTACTAACTATATATTGACATTTCCAAACTAAGCACATATTAGAGTATATCCAACTCAAAGGAAAGCAATGGCCAGAAAAATAAGAAAATTTAAAGACAAGATATCTCACCAAGGAAAAATTTCTAAGGATAAAACAAAAACTAAAGTGAAGCTGCAACCAAAGTTAGTTTCCGAGTGACCCATCTGTTAGCCACACAAAGAAAGCCTTTTACCTATGGTGAATTAATTGAATCATGTCCGAGTGTAGCAGCTAAAGAAATATGTCTAGAGAAAATAAGCTTAGGAGCATTAGCCTTTTGGTGAGAGTAGTTGCTTGAGGAATTGAGGATATTCAGAGCAACATCAATAGTTAATTAAAAAACATGGCAAATAGTTGAATGGTTTTCCTTGATCATCACTTCATGATGAATGAATAGATGTTACCAATACTGTTCAGTGGTATATTTGATAAGCCAGTGCTGAGTGTGAATGTGAATGAATGGTTAGCCTCGATGAATAGTTGGCAGAGAACAGCTACAGGTGAGAATATTTTATTTATTTATTTTTTTGTCTTTTTAGGGCCGCACCCACGGCATATGGAGGTTCCCTGGCTAGGGTCAAATCGGGGCTGTAGCTGCTGGTCTGTGCCACAGCCACAGCAACGTGAGATCCAAGCTGCGTCTGCGACCTACACCACAGCTCACAGCAATGCCGGATCCTTAACCCACTGAGCGGGGCCAGCGATCCAACTTGCATCCTCATGAATACTAGTCAGATAGATTAGTTTTCACTGAGCCACGAGGGGAATTTTTTTTTTTTTTTACTTTATTTGAGAATATTACGAAACAAGTTGAAGAAATACTAATTTAGCCAATGCAGTGGAATCTTCTAAGGTATATTACAACTAATGATGGGAAAAGTATGTGTGGAGAAGAAAAAGGCATAGATTCACAAAGTTTGTGAAATGTAGTGTTGAAAATCAATATGTTGAAAATCGATATGTTCATTATGTTGTTTGTCAGCAGGTTCTTTATAGGAAATATTTGTATTAAATGTGTTATCAAACCCGCAGCGCCCAGTAAGGAACTTCATTCACTCTTGTGGACTTAATCATCATTAATGAATTTTTGTCAGAAATAGAAGCTGAATGTCCTGACTCAACACACCGCACTTTGTGTAACAGTGATAGTTTTCATTGTACTCTTTTTAACTTCCAAGCTAAGATTAAAATTTTTCTGAATGGTAGCTTTGCATGTGACCACATTATCTAATGATTCATTTGTCCCCTTAAAGTACAGATGTATTCCATTTGGACGTAGAAAACTCAAATCTTCCCACATAAGTCTAACATGCAATGGAGGTGTTATGGAGTTCACACATTTTTTTACAAGTGTACAAGCAATTTGAAAGTTATGGGTACTTTTTGGGCATTTCTGCGTGTCCCAGAGACAGCTAAAAGCCTGTATGTATCATTTACCAAGAAATGTTATGATACATACTATAACTGTAGCATGTCAGAAATCTCAAACCCACATAAAAACTGGAAATAATAACCTATAGGATGACTACATATATATCAGGAATATGACCTTAATAAAGGAATGGGAAATGAAAAAACTGAGTTTTCATACACATTGCATAAGATTGGCAGCAGTAATGCTGTTTGATGAATTCTCAGTAAATTGTGGTTAACTTTCATTATTTTCTGTAAAATGTATTTTGTAGTAGAGAACACTTTCAGACCTTCCTAGAAAAACACAATAAAATAGATCAACCAAACACCTAAAAAAATAAAAATTTCTGAATGAAAAGAACCACCTTCAATCACTGTTATTGAAGATCGAATGGCCTTGGAAATTAGCTTTTGCTGCAGAATTGATAGGGAATTCAACCTAGATGCAGAAGGCCAAACGATAAAGTCATTCTGATGACAACTAACATTTGAATTGCAAGTCTATATATATATATTCCTGTTTTATGTATTTCCTCTGCTGTCCAAAGTTGAAATAAGAAGTGAGATCTCCAACCCACATAATTTTGGATCTGGTGGATGTATTTTCTGACCTGCAGCTGCAATTGCAGCAACATTTTTTTCTAACCTCAGTGCAAGCACAAAGAAAATTTCCCATTTTCAAAATTCATTTAACTGTTAATGGAAAACCTTTGCCTGACCTTCACTTGGAGGTGGTTGATTTGTAATGTACTGACATGCTAAAAGGCAGTGATCAATAGGGTAGGAAACAATTTATAATTGGATTTGGAATTTTCTGTTTTCAAATAGAATTTTGCAGATACATTACAAGCCATGTATATGCTCAATTAAACTGATATTCTCTTAGACTGATACCAGTATTTGACAGTATTTATCTTCATGAAAGGACGTTTTTTAGAATGTTCATCACAGATCAACATTGAGATGAAAATTTTCAATAGATTTTAATAATGGGAACACTAACTTTGACCCCTGATTAAGAAAAAAGTTGTCATCCCTACAAATGTAGTATAAAAATTTTTTTTGTAGCCATGTATGGTAACAAATGTTAAATATTGTTGTAGTGATCATTTTACAATATATACTAATATCAAATCATTGTCGTTTATCTGAAACTAAATAATATGTCAGTTCTATCTCAGTAAAAAGGAAGGATGGAAGAAAGGAAAGCAGGAAGGATGACTGGAGGAAGGGAGGGAGGAAAGGTGTTTTTCTATTTAGCAGACTTGTGCTTTTAAAAATTGTACCCAGTTGTTATTTTTACGTTTTGAATTTCATCAATTAAAAATTTTGTGGTAGTGCTGGAGTTCCCATCATGGATCAATGGAAAGGAATCCGACTAGTATCCATGAGGATGCGGTTAGATCTCTGGCCTTGCTTAGTGGGTTAAGCATCCAGCGTTGCTGTGAGCTGTGGGGTAGGTCGCAGATGCAGTTCAGATCCCACGTGGCTGTGGCTGTTGTGTTGGCCAGCGGCTTTAGCTCCGATTGGACCCCTAGCCTGGGAACCTCCATATGCCACAGGTTTGGCCCTAAAAAGACAAAAAAAAAAAGACAAAAAGAAAAATCTCTTGTATAAATGTGATTTTCATAGGACTCTGACAGTTGTGATAATTTGGAGTAATGACAATTCCACAGGCTAAATATGTATTTAACTTAATTTTCTTTGTGAATTATTTTAGTTCTGGTGTTGTTTGGGAGATGAAACCAAAACAGAAATGGAAGCCCTTTAGTCAGAAGCAGATAATTTTGTTGGAAAAGTCCTACAAGAAATATCTAGAATCAAGAGAACATGGCTGGATTAAGCTAGATGATAATTTTGAGGTATACCAAAATTGTTTTGTTTCTTATATATGTATTTTGTTATTGCTGATGATAGTAAGTAAAATTTTACTATCCAAGTAAAAATATATATGCAGAAACTAACTTATTAGTAGAATTGGCATGGCTAATAAATTTCATTATTGTATTTTTAATTAGTATCTTTAAATCGTATACTATGTAACATTTAAAATGTTTCTTGTCTGCATTTTTGTAATTTCATCTATTTACAAAGCTGATAGTTTCATAGAACTTTTTAGGAAAATGTGGAGAAACTAAGATTGCTTATTGAAACTTTTTCCTCTTTTATTTTAAGTGACACAGATATATATTGCTAAATAAAGGTTATGCAGAATGTCTTAGTGATGAAAATCCTGTAGAGGAGTTCCCTTCGTGGCTCAGTGGTTAATGGATCTGACTAAGAACCATGAGGTTGTGGGTTCGATCCTTGGCCTTGCTCAGTGAGTTAAGGATCTGGCGTTGCCGTGAGCTGTGGTGTAGGTTGCAGACGCGGCTCGGATCCTGCGTTGCTGTGGCTGTGGCGAAGGCCGGCAGCTACAGCTCCTGTTAGACCCCTAGCCTGGGAACCTCCATATGCCACGGGTGCAGCTCTACATAAAAGGCAAAAAGACAAAAAAAAAAAGGAAAAAGAAAATCCTGTAGAAAGCCCGCTCACTTTAATTCATTCAATGTGAATGATTGGTGGGCATGAGTAGATGTCCACAAATAAAGGTGTTGTCTATATAAGCCCCACCACTGTGAAAGTGAAAGTCACTTTTGCTGCAAGAAGACCCCAGAAGCTTGGCTGCAGGTTCATTCATACAGTTGAGATTACTCTCTGACTTATCTTGTCTTTGATGTCTGATGGTTGAGTTTGCATTGTCACCAGATGTGCTCCCAACCCCCATCCCTGTAAATGTTGATCATTCTCAAGTGAAAAAAAAAATCTGTACAATCAGTGTCAGACCAACCTAAGCTATTAACTTTTCATTGTTTAACTTTGTTAAAGCAAAGTAAAATGAAGTTTCAGTATTATCTAACATTACCCATTACTATTGAGGTTTTAAAAAAATAAACAGCAAGGCTTATTTTCCTTAAGTACAGTTTATGTAATGGGAAAGTTCTCAGTTGTATTCTTGTTTTCCTTATAATTTTGGTAGAAAAGTGATGATTTTGCTTCAGATATATCAACTGTAGATCATCCTATGGTAGATCTTTTGATGCTACCTAGAGATAAGATATTTTCCCTTTTAAGTTTGTGAGTAAATAAATATTTATTTGTGTATATATAATATATTTATTACTTTTTAGGGCTGCACCCACGGCATATGGCGTTTCCCAGGCTAGGGGTCCAGCTGGAGCTACAGCTGCCAGCCTACACCACAGCCACAGCAATGCCAGATCCTTGACCCACTGAGTGAGGCCAGGAATCGAACCCTCATCCTCATGGCTGCTAATCGGGTTTGTTAACCACTGAGCCATGATGGGAACTCTGTAAATGGATATTTAAAATGATCAACTCTGCTAATGGCAGTTCATCACGTGCACTTTTTTTCTAGGTAAATTTTGGCAAAGACCTAATGGAAATGCGCCTCCCATTCCGGTGCCCTATAAAGCGAGACTTTTTATCAGGAATTCAGGTTGAATTTAAGCAGTCTCCTCACCAAAGAAGTTTAAGAGCCAGGTTGTATTGGCTTCAGGTAACGTTGCCATCCTATTCAGTCGATATGTCTAATCAGTTTGGGGATCTTGGGTCTGAATATTTTTTTACAAGTTTCTATCATACATCGTAATTGGTATTTTTCTTTTTGCTTATGTTTATTTTCCTTCTCCCTTGTATCCTGCAGATTCAGCACACTTAACTAAAGACCTTGTGACTATTGAGACTTTAATTTGACCAGTTAGCCTAGCAGAATATTATACTGAAATTGTTATTTTTTTTTCTTTTTTAAGGCTGCACCCACGGCGTATGGAGGTTCCCAGGCTAGGGGTTGAATCAGAGCTGTAGCTGCCAGCCTACACCACAGCAACGTGGGATCCGAGCCACGTCTGCAACCTACATCACAGTTCATGGCAACACTGAATCCTTAACCCACGAGCGAGGCCAGGGACTGAACCTGCGTCCTCATGGATATTAGTCAGATTCATTTCCGCTGAGCCAGATGGGAGCTCCTGAAACTGCTATTTTTAAATATTCCTTTGAATTTGTCATGGAATCCCTAAATAAGATTTTCTTTTGTCGTTCTCTGTGGGAATGAGCAGGACTGTATTAGAGGTTGTTTTGGGCTGCTTGTTTGCGTAGTCCCTTCCTGGCTCCCTCCATCTCTTCCTTTTAACTACTAAATACTACTGTGTAGGACATTTTTATTCTTTTTTTCTTGATACCTAATATCTAATTTAATAGCCACTCTCCACTTAAGTTTTATTTAAATTACAGTGTTGAAATCTCACATGATCTGTAGGTACAAACGTTTCCATTAATAACGTTGATGCTGCACAATTTAATGTAATTATGAGGATGTTTATGTATTCCTTTATGCAAAAGCTTACCCTTGGTGAGAAATACAAGAATTTTAGATTTAAAGTGAAAATTCTAATAGCAGTACATATGCATATAGATACTTCTATAATATTATCTGTGAAACTAAATTTGAAATTATTTTAAGTCCTACTGAATTAGTTTTCCTTTTTTTTTTTTAGGTTGATAGTCAGTTACCAGGTACAATGTTCCCTGTTGTATTTCATCCTGTGGCCCCTCCAAAATCTATTGCCTTGGATTCAGGTAAAAAAAAAAAAATTAAAATGAAATACGCCCTATATATAAAAGTTGAGTAGACATTATTTTGACATATTATAAAGCTTGATTGCCTTTTTCCTGTTTCCTTTCTCCCTTTTAGAGCCCAAACCTTTCATTGATGTGAGTATCATCACAAGATTTAATGAGTACAGTAAAGTCTTACAGTTCAAGTAAGTAAATATTCCCATTTTTCTGAAGGAATTTAAAATAAGAATCTACTTTGAAAATAAATTTTACTCCTTTGAAAGGGACTTCGTTTTTTTTTGCTTTTTAGGGCCACACCCACAGCATATGGAGTTTCCCAGGTGAGGGGTCAAATAGGAGCTGTAGCCTCTGGCCTACACCACAGCCACAGCAACACAGGATCTGAGCTGTGTCTGCGACCTACACCACAGCTCACGGCAACGCCGGATCCTTAACCCACTGAGCGAGGCCAGGAATTGAACCTGCATCCTTGTAGACACTAGTCAGATTTGTTTCTGCTGAGCAACGATGGGAACTTAGAAAGGGACTTCTCTGTAAAAATTATTTTCCACCTGAACATTTCAGTGCACTCTTGGTCAAGTCATTTCCTATATTGAAACTTAGTAACCTCTGTAGGTGGATACACAAGGTCCTACTGTATAGCATAGGGATGGAAAAGAATATGAAAGAGAATATATATGTATAACTGAATCACTTTGCTATACAGTAGAAATTCACACAACATCATAGGAGTTCCCATTGTTGGGTTAACAATCTGTCATTGCCATGAGCCGTGGTATAGGTCGAAGACTCAGCTTGGATCTTGAGTTGCGGTGGCTGTGGTATAGGGCAGCAGCTACAGCTCTGATTTGACCCCTAGCCTGGGAATTTTCATATGCCACGAGTGTGGCCCTAAAAACACACGCACATACAACGTTGTAAATCAAAATTTCAATAAAATAAATTTTAAAAACCTAATAGCATCTATATATTTCCAAGGGTAAAATTCTTTCAACCACTTTCTCCCCTTTGTAATTCCCACTAGAATATAAAACAGTCAGTGAACTGTAAATAAGTATGTTTGTGTGTTCCTCAAAGCAATTCTTGTGGACTTTAAAACTTAGATAATACATGCCATGTCATCTAGTTGTTTTTGGTTTTTTTTTGTCTTTTTAGGGCCGCACCTGTGGCATAGGGAGGTTCCCAGGCTAGGTGTTGAATCAGAGCTACAGCTGCCAGCCTACACCACAGCCACAGCAGTGTGGGATCTGAGCTGCATCTTGGGCCTACACCACAGCTCATGACAACACTGGATCCTTAACCCACTTAGCAAGGCCAGGGATCAAACCCGTGTCCTCATGGATACTAGTCAGGTTCGTTAACCACTGAGCCACGACGGGAACTCCCCATCTAGTTGTTTTTGTCTCTTCCATAACATGTTAAATGTGGAATTTGGGGCTTTACATGCTAAGTGTTGATATAGTAGTATTACCTCTAGTGAAACCTTCACCTTAATAAAAAAAAAAAACTCAAGCTAAGCAGATTTTGATCTTGTTAACAGTTTTCTAGAGATCAAGGAACAAGATCTTGCTGTGGTTTTTGCCCAAAATCAAAGTTTTAACAGGGAAAATTGTAAGATTTGGTAGAAAGCCTTTGCTATCTGTAAAAAAAAAAAACAAAAAAAACCTCTTCCACTTAAACTTTTTTTTCCTTAGGTATTTTATGGTTCTCATTCAGGAAATGGCCTTAAAAGTTGATCAGGGGTTTCTAGGAGCTATTACTGCACTGTTCACGCCAGCGGCTGATCCTGAGGCTGAAAGAAAATGGGTAATAATTTTTATTTGGGGGGAAATTCCAAAATAAAATTAAATCAACCACTCTTTGAACTAATTGTAATAGGAAAAAAAATTAAAATAGAAATTCTTAATTAATTTTTTTCAGACAGAGTTAATCCGGGAAGAATCTAATGCTCTAAACACAGAATTAGTGGAGACCTCGGTGACTGATACATCCATTCTTAGTTTCTTTGAACACTTCCATATTTCTCCTATAAAGGTTTGTCATAATTCTTTAAGAATTTGACAGAATTATTGTAGAACTTTTAAAGGATCTGTGTACAAATGTTGGTTTCAACATGTTGCATCAAATATTTGGTGGGAATTTTATTTGATTAATTGAAATAATTAAGATAGTTCTCTGTAACATATGTAC
Organism: Catagonus wagneri; assembly: GCA_004024745.2. Taxonomy (NCBI): domain Eukaryota; kingdom Metazoa; phylum Chordata; class Mammalia; order Artiodactyla; family Tayassuidae; genus Catagonus; species Catagonus wagneri. Next base: position 74,663 of record PVHT020003428.1, on the reverse strand, counting down.
AACCATAATTCCCATAGAGAAACTACCAGAGCATGCTCTCTAGTCTTGAATTAATAACCCCTTTATTCAGGAAGGAGCTGACAAAGGCATTTCTTAATTAAGCAAAGAAGTGCTCACCGATGTTTAATGTTTTGGTTGCACTTTGTAACTACTGTCACTATCTGAATAGAAAGCCATAATGGGTGCCCTATCCAGAATGTGAAAACGCTGAAGTAGGTATTATACTGTTGATGTGGTGTTTTTCACCCTTCCAAAATTTGATTGTAACTAAGGGAGTGGAAAATTGGATACCTTTCACTTGCCTGATTTTATTCTTTATGAACCCATTTCCTTATCTCCTTTTGTTGTTCTTTTTAGCTTTTATAGGGGAAGGTGATTGCTTAGTGGATTCGCAAGTGCTCTCAACCGTTAAGCTCTAAACTTGCATAATGGATCAGATTTACAATTAAGTAACTGAAAATATTGATGATCCTTTACATTCTCAAAAACCGTGTACAGCACATTATTTTCAATTGTGTTCACCAGTCCATTCACCTAAGAGAAGAGATTTATAAATTGCAGTTATTATTTTAAATCGATACATTAGTTCGGTTGTATATACCCATAGTGTTAGGTTTAAAACTGATACCGTTTTATGTGGTAGGTTATTCACAATTTCTTTTTCATTATTAAATGAAAATCTTTTTTTTTTTTTTGAAATTGACCAATTCCTTCAACAAATATTTACTGAAGGAAGGTCTGCTGTCAGAGTTGCTATGGAAGACATAAAATGACTTCATGGAGTATATAATCTCAGGGATATTGAAGTTTGATGATTTACTTACACATACTTTTAGGCACAGGGTTGTGCCATGAAGTTGAATATTTAAGCTCATGAGCTATAGTCATTTTCTTATTCCATGGTGGCTTTGCTGTAGGAAAAGGTTGAATCTCTTTTCTCTTGAGTTTTTTCTGGACCCCAGCATCTCTGACTCTGCAGATGGGCAAAAGTCCTTATCAAAGAAAATAACCAGCAACCAGGCCTTCCTGACCTTGCCTCGAGTCCCCCTCTATTGAGCCCTCTGTTGATTAGGGAAAATGTCTAAAAGAAGGGCAGAATGAGAAGGGAGAGTTACCTGCTTTACGTAGACGTGTTGAATTACCTTCCGCCTGTGTCTTCTGGCACTGCTGTGCTAATGATGATGCAGCACAAAGTACAAGAAGGTAATTGAGAATGTGAAAATCTGTTTAAATACTGAGTTAAAGGGTCCCTGAAGCTGAAAACTTTTGTTACTCTTTAAAAAAATTATTTAGAACTTGCTATTTGTTGCCATAATTGTAATGTTATTATTACATGTTATTGTTGTATCATTATACCACAATTATTGTTAATTGTTACCATGAGTTATTTATCTTATTGGATTAAAAAAAATGATTACCCATTATTTTGAGTGTTAGATAACTTGTGGAGTCAGTTGACATTTTTTTTTTCTTAAAATGAGCCTGCTGTTTTTGCAAAGTGTTTTAAGCTCCTCCTATAAATACAGTGGTATTTATATACTTTGCATAAAATTATAGTTTGATTTTTAGAACAGACTGATTTATATTTTATCAAAAAGTAAATATGAGAATCAGATAGTGTCAGTTATTCTATGTAACGTACACAGTAATAAATAATATTCTTTAGGACTCTTATTGAAAGTACAATATTAGTTTGTATCTGGACAGTCTGATTTCTATGTGTGTAAATTTTTTGCTGTTTTCATTTATTGAAATTTCTTTTAGTTGCATTTGAGTTTGTCTTTGGGTTCTGGTGGTGAAGAATCAGACAAAGAGAAACAGGAAATGATTCCAATTCATTCTGTCAACCTGCTATTAAAAAGCATAGGTGCTACTCTGACTGATGTGGATGACCTTATATTCAAGTAAGATTTATGTTAAAGTGTATTGGGAGGCTTTTATACCAGGATCATGTTTCTGGGTATTACTTCTCCCCATTTTTTTTGCTAGAATGTTAGTGCTTGCTACTAAAACTTGAAGAGTGTGGTTACTTTCTAATTATGTTAAGTATACCTAGTTTATTCATAAAAATAAGGTAAAGAGTCTTAATATTTTCTTCTCTTATCCATATCTGGATAATACATGAATATAGAATAAACACTGAATTATCTTGGTAGTATATTAAAAATTTACCATGTTTTAAATGGAGATATATTCAGAAATATATGGCAGTAGGGTTAGGTTTCAGTATAATCACATGGCAGAGTATAAATAATAATTCCTTGCTACATTTAGTATAAGAATATGTGTGCCAGCCATACAAATGTTTATTGAGTTGAATAATCAACAACGGTACTGGGACAAGTAGTTCTCTTGCAGGAAAAAAAATCAATTTATATCATTTTCACCTCACTTATACACAGTCGAATTTCATCAGAATTGAAGGCTTTAACACAGAACTCAAATAGAAAGCAAAAACTAAGGAAAAATAGAAGTTAATGCTATACAAATTTCTGAAAAAAAAGGGGGGGTCTTTCTGCATTTAAAAGCAATAGGATTTCCCTGGTAGCTCAGTGGGTTAGGGGTCCGGTGTTACCACTGCTGTGGCTCTGGTTGCTGCTGTGGTGCTGGTTTGATCCCTGGCCTCAGAACTTCCATGTGCCACAGGTGCAGCCAAAAAAATAATAACAATAATTAAAAATAAAAAAATAATTGATTTTGTTACATAAAGATTAACTACAACAAGATTGGTGAAAACAATTAAGAACCAACTGGGAAAATACGTTAAGTATAACAAGAGGTTAGTAATCTTAATTTTTAATCTAAAAATTCCAGTGCCATGGTTCCCAGAGGACAATGTGAGATAATTCACAAAAGAAAAGCTGTAGTGGCGAATAGATATTAGAAATGTTTAGCTTTATTACTTGTCAAAGAATATATGCAAATTAAAAAAAATTATCAAAGATTTCAAAATAGGAGAAATCCTGGTACTAGAGGGGAGTGAATCTAAGAAATGGCTACTTTTTTAAAATATTTTTTTAAAAAACTATTTGTATGAGTGGAAAGGGATACATATCAACAGCCTTAAATATTACTGTAGCCTTTCACTCGGTAAATATTTTGGGGGAGGATTCAGTCCAAAAAATAATCTTGAAATGCAACCAGAGTTATATTCAAGATTCACGTGGCAACATTTAGAAATGTCTGTCCATGTAAGAATTATTTATGACAATTCCACATGATGAGATGCTATGTATCTGTTAAATATGGTTATATAGATTTTTTAAAACATAAAGGAATACTTATCCACAATGTTGAGTGTAAAAATGCATACAAAATTTTTTTCAATTAAAAACATTTTTTTTTTCTTTCTGTCTTTTTAGGGCCACATCTGTGGCATATGGAAGTTTCCAGGCTAGTGGTGTGGTCTACACCATAGCCACAGCAATGCCAGATCTGAGCCTTGTCTGTGGCCTATACCACCGCTCACGGAAATACAGCAATGCCAGACTCCTAACCCACTGAGCAAGGCCAGGGATTGAACCTGCATCCTCATGGATACTAGTCAGATTCGGGGTTTTTTTTTTTTGCGCTTTTTCTTTGCTTTTGCTTTTTAGGGCTGCTCTCGCGGCATAGGGAGAGTCCCAGGGTAGGGGTCCAATTGGAGCTGTAGCCGCCAACCTACGCCACAGCCACAGCAACGCAGGATCTGAGGCATGTCTGTCGCCTACACCACAGCTCATGGCAACGCCGGATCATTAACCCACTGAGCAAGGCCAGGAATCGAACCCGCACCCTCTTGGTTCCTAGTCAGATTCGTTAATGCTGCACCACGATGGGAACTCCCAGATTTGTTTCTTCTGAGCCATGATGGGAACTCCCCAGAATGTTTTAATATTTTTCAGTTGTACAAAAAGAGAAAGAATTCAAAGTGGAAAATAAGAAGAAAAAAACCCAAAAATCCACTTGTGTAATGAAGGGATTACGGTCAGCTTTTTTAAGCCTTTTTGCTCTTTACATTTTATGAAAGATTTACATATTTTTATAGTAGTTTTGTTCTAATATTGCCTATCTCAGATATAAATTATATGTGGCAGATGTATAAACCTAATTGTGAATTAACAATGATTGAAAAAAAAATCATCGAAATTTTGTCTTTTTTTTTTAAATAATCTAAGTACCATTGACTCTTTCTCCTTCTAGACTGGCTTATTATGAAATTCGATATCAGTTTTACAACAGAGATCAGCTCATGTGGAGTGTTGTTAGACATTACAGTGAACAGGTAACTTCCTATCATGAGGAACATAATTCCTAAAATATCAAAGCGAAACATTTATATGTGACTGTACAGTGTGTGACATTTACCTAAATGATCACAATTCGCAATCTTATTACTCAGTGGTTTTCTTGAATGATTAATTTTTATTTCTTTAGTTCATTCCCCTGTGTTTAAAGCCTTTTAAAAGTTTCCTTTAGTGTTTTTTCCCTTGCAATTATAAATTCACCACTTTGGGAAAGCATAGTGATTTAGGAGTCATTACATTTTATTCCTTCAATGACTACAGTTTCTAAGCATAGCTAGTAGAATTGTAAGGAAGCCAAGTTCCTCCCTGTGCCAGTTACTCCATGATTCAAGCTCTAAGCACAAGACATAGTAGTTGTTTGAGGCAGCAGGGTACCATTTCTGTACAGTGGAACTCCACCATGACATCCCACTTTCCATCCTTTGTGGGAGGTCCTTTGTCTTTTGGTGTGTGTGTAGACATGTGTTTCACATGTTCAAATAAGGACATATCTTCATTTGTTTTTTGTTTGGGTTATTAATTATTACCCATCTTCATAACAGTAGTGGTAATAGCATAACAGAAATGAGTAATAATTATTGAAATATATGTTCATTTAATATGTATACTCAGCCACTCAAGGTCAGTGTAACAGACCTCCATTTTTATAGATATGGAGAGTGAAGCCTATAGAGACTAAGTGACTTGTCCAAGGTTACATAACTGCTAGATGGCAGACTTGCCTCAAACTTAGCTCTGTCCAATTTGAAAGACCCATGTAAAGTACTAGCATAATGCCAGGTACATAGCGAAAGATCAATTAATAGTCATAATGGTGGTTATTCTGCGTAACTTTACTTTAACAACCTAATTTAGTCAATATTCCACTTTTTTCTTATTGCATCATGATGTTGTTTCCTGCAACAGTTGCAAATGACTTCCTTTATTTTTCCCCCTGTAGTTCTTGAAACAGATGTATGTCCTTGTGCTGGGCTTAGATGTGCTTGGAAACCCATTTGGATTAATTAGAGGCTTGTCTGAAGGATTTGAAGCTTTATTCTATGAACCTTTCCAGGTAGTATATTGTATTTATTTTTTAAGTGTAGTATAGAAAAATGGATATTCACTTTTTATGGCAAATAGTTTGTACTTTAATTGTATTTGAGAACTGAATAATGTTCAAATAACAAAAAAGTCATTGAGGTGACATTAAAGATGACTTGAGATGACATTAAAAGACTGTTTTAGTATTCATTGAGCACTTCTAATGTGTGGGTGATAAAACATGCCCACGTCTTCCAGGATTTAATGTAGTTGTAAGGAAAAGTGCTAAGTAGACTGAGACCATTTCAAGGCTATTTCACCACAGTGGAAAGGAAGGACTAATGGTGCATTAAAAACTGACTTTGTTTCATAATCAGCTTTCCTCTAACCTGTTTACCTCCATTGAAAGGATCCAGGGGCTCAGCGTGATGTGGATTTTAGGGATTTTAGAAGGACAAAGCAAAGAGAATAAATGGGGAAGAAAGAGAGCCAGAACTCCGTGGGCTCTTAGTCTGGTTATTGGTGTGGCTTTAGCAGCACCATGGGACTTGGTACGGGGAGGCCCACTTTAGATTGTGACTGAGGCCAGTGATTACTCTTCTCCAATTTTTGTCCATGGTTTGCTGAGATCATGTGGGTTGAAAATATCTTCAAACACAGTAGGTGTTCCATCAGTATTTGGATTATAGGGTGAGAATGTTTATGGATCTTTACAGATTCTGTGTCTTCATGGAAACCCCGAAATACTTGATTAAAAGTCTTAAACATTTAAATTTTAAGTAGCCATATATATATATGGCTTATTTAAATTATTTAATTTTTTTTAAATTTTAGGTAGCCATATATATATAATATATACATATATATATATGTACATTTTTTTTTTTGGCCAGGGTGCTGTTCAAGGCCCTGAGGAATTTGCCGAGGGGTTAGTAATTGGAGTAAGAAGTCTCTTTGGACACACAGTAGGTATGTATCACATATTTGTGTGTGTATGTATTTATGTATGTGTATATTAATGATAGTTATTACAAAATGCATTGTTCATGAAAAAATGATTATGTTTAATAAAAGAGGGATCGATTTTCTAATAGTTCCTTTAAAAGATGTTCCCATGATCCTAAATGGAAAATAATTTAACACTGACCTGCTGGGGCTTTTTCATATGTCTTTATAGTGTTGAATTGATGCACTTTAAATAGTTTTTATTCCTCTTCTTGCTAAGGGGGAAATGGGAAAAATTCATCTCTGCATTTTTGTATATGAGACAGAATTTTAAGCCCCTGCTAGTTTAGAGCAATCTGATGCTGTGTGTTGTGGTGATGTTCTTCCAAGAGACCGTGTGATTGACCTCTTTGGGCCTTTTGACAGGTGGAGCAGCAGGGGTTGTATCTCGAATCACTGGCTCTGTTGGAAAAGGTTTGGCAGCAATTACAATGGACAAAGAATATCAGCAAAAAAGAAGAGAAGAGATGGGTCGGCAGCCTAAAGATTTTGGTGACAGCTTGGCCAGAGGGGGAAAGGGTTTCCTGCGGGTGAGTCTCCTGCCGAATCTTCAAGAAATGCTAAGTTTTATATACACTTCAGAATATGTGCTGGTTGTCTGAAACTTGTCAGTAAAGATCTGTCAGAGCAGCAGTAGTGATAAAGTGTGGTCTCTCTGGTTTCTTTTTGTCCTCCTTCCCCTTTATGGCCATCAGCTTTCTCCCCCAAATCCTAGACGGAGTTTGGCCCTTGGGCTGGAGTGAAAACTCCAGTGATGGAAGGTTAGCACTGGTGAGGGGAGGACGTAAGGCAGAGAGATGTAGTAAACGGTGGTGGCTGCAGGGTGGAGCTCTTCAGTTCCTCAGGTCACCTGTTCCCACGGAAATGAAGTTACAGGTTATGCGTTATAAACCAGGAACTGCCTTCCACTAGTTTTTAGGACTTTTAAAATTTTACAGGTAACATGTGAATACTGTTTAATTATACAGGTAATATATGATGATTCTCCTTATAAGTGACTATAAGAACTTACAGGATCCAGCTTTGTCTCTGCAGTGGCTCAGGTTGCTGCTGTGGCACAGGTTCAGTTCCTGGCCCGGGAACCTCCACATGCCCCAGGTGCGGCCAAATAAGGAAAAAAAAAAAAGGGAACTTATAAGTTCTTTTTTTTTTTTTTTAACAAGTAATGGAAATGTAGGTAAGGCTATAAAGTACTCTGATTACCCCTCACATTTTCTGAGAACTATCTAATCTTTTCAAAATAGTATATATCCTTCAGTTCTTTTTCTGTGCATTTATATACTACACAGTTATCTTTAGTTACTACCATTACTTGACAGTTATTTAAAGAATGTACAAGCATGCTATTTTTTAAGTTTGAGAGATAATTTCAGGAGTCTGTAACTACTGTGTTTGTGCCAGTGATTTGTAATGCACATTATTTCTTCTAAGGTGCTTTATTTGTCAAGTTATTCGCTACCCTTCAGAGTTCAATTTTCTGCATTTTCACTAAATTACAGAGTAATCTTACTAGAACTTATAATTAGATCTATAATTTTCTTAACTCATTTTAGTGATTTAGAAACTGAGGCTTGAAGAGATTGGATCAATTGCTGTTTGGTCTCAGACTCAGATGTAGAAAATTTTCACCTGCTTTACTGTTCTTTTTGTTATAAAATTCTGCTTCTACAAGGGCTTCATTTACAATATGCTATGATATAGTATTTTAAAGTCATAGTACTTGCTTATATGTGCATGTTATTCTCTCTGTCCAGTCCTCATTTAAAAAAAAAGTTATTTCTAGCATGTCTGTAGAGACCTCTAGTGGTTGGTATAAAATTAAGCACCTTCCATTCAGGCTTGACTTGATGATTGATTTCTCTTTCAGGGAGTTGTTGGTGGAGTGACCGGAATAATAACAAAACCTGTGGAAGGTAGGTTGAGACTGTTTCCTTCTTACAAAGTCAAGAGTTGATACATGGTAAACATGATGGGTGTTATTCCTATTAGGTATTTGAGAGAATCTCTGAGTAATTCTGTGTTCATAGTTTAAATTGTTTAATGAACATCCTTTCCTCAGAATGTGGAAAGGCTAAGTTGTAGGCTGTCTCATACTTCAGAAGCTATTTTCAGCAGGGTCATAATTAGATTAGATTCCTTTGGGCTCTCAACAGAAATTGGCTCTCTGTTTTTTTAAGCCTATCTAAAAAAGCACATTACTTTTATTCAGTTCAGCCCCATCCCGATCCCAGTTAGCTTTTTTTGCAGAAATTGGCAAGCTGATTCTAAAATTTATATGGGAATTGAGGGTAACCCCAAATAGCCAAAACAGTCTTGGAAAAAAGAACAAAGTTGGAGGACTTACACTATCCAATTTTAAAACTTACTATGAAGTTAAAATAGCTAAGATAGGTGGCATACAGATAGACATAGAGATCAGGGGAATAGAATTCAGATTCCAGAAATGTATCCTTACATTTATGGTCACTTGATCTTTGACAAGGGTGCCAAGATAATTCCATAAAGAAAGAATAGTCTTTACAACAAATGATGCTGGGGAATTCCTTGGTGGTCTAGCGGTTAAGGATTTGGCATTGTCACTGCTGTGGCATGGATTCCATCCCTGGCATGAGAACTTCCATGTGCCTGGGTACAGCCAAGAAAATAAATTAAAAAACAAAAACAAAAACAAATGGTGCTCGGACAACTGGATGTAAGCATAGTTTGTTTATATGACCTAGTAGTTCCACTTTGAGGTATGTACTCCAGGGAATTGAAAACCTCTGCTCAAAAACTTGTATACACACATGTATATATAGAAACATTATCAATAGTAGCCAGAATGGGGGAGTTCCCGTTGTGGCTCAGTGGTTAACGAATCCAACTAGGAAACATGAGGTTGCGGGTTCGATCCCTGGTCTCGCTCAGTGGGTTAAGGATCTGGTGTTGCCATGAGCTGTGGTGTAAACTGCAGACGTGGCTCGGATCCCGCGTTGCTGTGGCTGTGGCAAAGGCCGGTAGCTACAGCTCGTGTTAGACCCCTAGCCTGGGAACCTCCATATGCCGCGGGTGCGGCCCTAGATAAGGCAAAAAGACAAAAAAAAAAACATAGCCAGAATGTAATAGCAACTCAAATGTCCACCAACTAATGCATGGATAAACAAAAATGTACTGTATCTGTACAATGGGATATTATCCAGTTTAAAAAAATCAAGTATTAATATAAGTGCAAGAAGGATGAGCCTTGAAAACATGGTTCTAAGTGAAAAAAGCCAGTCACAAAAGACCACATATTATATGATCCCATTGGTAGGAAATGACCAGAAATGGCAAATCCATACAGATATAAAGTAGTTTAGTGGTTGCCTAGGTCTGCAGGATGGGGAGGAAGGAGGTAAATTGCATAAGATTGGGAGGAAGGTTTAAGGGAAATCGGGAATGATTGCTAATAGGTATGGGGTTTATTTTTGAGATAATACACGTTTTCTAAAATGGATTGTAGTGATGGTCGCACAATTCTGAATATACTAAAAAACATTTAATTTATATATTTTAATGGGTGAATTATATATGTGAATTATATTTCAATAAAGTTCTTATATTTTTTTTTTTAAAAAAGTACACTGCTTGAAAACTCTCCCGATGGCTGGCATAATAAAAGAGAATATTTTCTGGTCAGCTCTTCGACTTTCCAGTCATAGGTACAGACTAAACTCATGGATCAGTAGTTGTAAAACTTGCAAGTGCCTTGGTATTACCTTGGGGCTTATTAAAACACAGATTGCTGGCTAGAAGTAAGGCCTAATAATATGATTTTAATTTTATTTAAGCTTTTTATTTTTTCTATTATAATTGATTTAGAATATTCTGTCAATTTCTGCTGTTCAGCAAAGGGACCCAGTCATACATATACATACTTTCTTTTTCTCACATTATCCTCCATCATGTTCCATCACAAGTGACTGGATAGAGTTCCCTGTGCTCTACACAGCAGGACCTCACTGCTTATCCGCTCCAGATGCAACAGTTTGCATCTACTAACCCCAAACTCCCAGTCCATCCCACTCCCTCCTGCTCCCCCTTGGCAACCACAAGTCTGTTTTCCAAGTCCATGAGTTTGTTTCTTTTCTGTAGATAGGTTCATCTGTGCTGTTTATTGGAGTCCAGATATAAATGATACCCTATTGAGAACCACTGTTTTATTACATGTTGGGATTAAATTTGACTTCCTTAGAAAGCCGAATTCTAGAAGCTTTGTTGGTAAAACAGTTCAGTATTTGGCTTAGGCTATTGTTGAATTCAGAGGTGCTTATTTCAAAATATTTATGCTTTCATTGTCTTTGGTTTTATGAAGGTGCCAAAAAGGAAGGAGCTGCTGGATTCTTTAAAGGAATTGGTAAAGGGCTTGTGGGTGCTGTGGCTCGTCCAACTGGTGGAATCATTGATATGGCCAGCAGCACCTTCCAGGGAATTCAGAGGTATTTAATAAGCACATGCTGTGTGCAGGGTGTGGGTTTGTGTGCTAACTGTTGTTAGGAATACATAAGTAGGTTAAGTATTCTGCCTGCTCTTAAGGACCTTACAGTCTAATTAATTGAAAGCCATGACAGATTCACAAGGTAGAGTGCTTGCAGAAAGGAGTTAGAAGAGACTTTTTTTTTTATGGATCAGTTTCTCTCAACACATGTTTATTGGCCCCTCCCATCTGCTCGGCATTACGTTAGACACCGTGGATACAAAGAGTGGATGACCTACTCCCTGCCTTCGTTATTTTGACATTTTTCCTTAAGAAAAGATGGGGGAACCTGGAGTCAGACTGACTTGTTTTTAATACTTGTGACATTATTTGGGGCAAGTGTTAAAAATTACTCTGCTTATCAAATATAGATACACTATGTTTTGTAGGATAGTGTTTAATCAACACATATATTTATATTATTCTGAAAAACCCTCATGTGTTTTTCTTATGTGCTGACTTACCCAGGGCTGCAGAGTCAACTGAGGAAGTGACCAGGCTCCGTTCCCCTCGCCTGATCCATGAAGATGGCATCATCCGCCCTTATGATAGACAGGAATCCGAGGGCTACGATTTATTTGAGGTATGAATTCGATTCTTAGTGGTCACAAGTGAATTTAATTTTAAAGATTTCTAGGATCAGGATTTCATGGGAGGTTCCTAAAATTCCTGACATGAACTTCTTTAAAGATTACACAGGGAACATGGTTTGTAGGGTAGAATTTGATTATTTCTTTGTTTTATTATATTAGTATAATGTGTTAAATGGGAATAACTGGTCTTTTTTTTTTTTTGCTGCACAGGATCAAAGCTTTTTAGTGCAGAAAGGATAATGTTCAAAGAAGTTGTAGATTTTATTACTCTTTTATGGTAGCTCTTTTAGTTTTCATTAACTTCAGTCTCCTGCTTGCTAGCCAGTTATTGGAATTTCACTGCTTCCTTTTCTCCCAACCAAATTAATTTATTTGTACTACATTGTAAATCTAGGCTTATTCAGGTAAATAGAAGTTAAAGGAAAGAAGGAGTTCCCATTGTGCCTCAGTTGTAACGAACCAGGCTAGTATCCATGAGGATGCGGGTTCGTTCCCTGGCCTCACTCAGCGGGTTAAGTATCTGGCATTGCTGTGAGCTGTGGTGGAGTTCACAGATGCAGCTCAGATCCTGCTTGGCTGTGACTGTGGTGTAGGCCGATAGCTGCAGCTCTGATTTGACCCCTAGACTGGGAACTTTTATATGCCGAGGGTGTGGCCCTAAAAAAAAAAAAAGTTAGAGGAAAGAAAAAAATTATAATCTTTTCAAACCTTAAAAAATTTTTAAACCTTAAAAAATTATAATCTTTTTAAACTTTAAAAAATTTTTAAAGAATTTTTTCGGCTTTTATTTTAGTTTTAATTTTACTGTATTTAAATAATAAACACCTTTGTAAATAGCTGTTCTCCCACAACTAGCTTTCTTCCAAAATAAAATTATTAATATTTAATAATTTGATTTTAAAATAAAATGTTTGTTGTTTTTAGCGTTTGATTTTATATTATGTGATTACATTTCATCTTTCTGAATACTTCTAACTTTATTTTCTTTCTTTCTTCTGCCTGCACAGCAAGAACTGGAAATACAGGAGTAAATGTTTCCTATACTACTACTTGATTTCATCCTTAAAAAAAATCAGTACAAACTGTGTTGTTAATTGACTGTCCTGATTTATTTAGAGAGTCCATTTGAATGAAATTTTCTTTACATTGCTCACCTCTCTGAACTTTTTATTGTAGTGGCTTGACTACAGATAAAAAATGGCAATACTCCTGTTAATACTCTGTAGTTAATAAGAGGTCAATATAAAAGATGAAAGGATGCAGGAAATCAAGTCTCATTTACATTTAGTTGTTGAAACACTTTACTGAGCTCACAAACAGACTCTTTTACTATCATTTTGAAATTTCATTTTATGGTATTCATATGCGTTTCCAGTAAAGTTGGAAAACAAAGAACAGTTATGTTCAGTCTAATATGTGTTCTTTATGTATTTGAGTCCTGAGGGTAGAATTACATAGATATTTTCACAAATTACTCTAAATTTACTCAAGTTATGGAACATTGACTGGGCATATGTTTTAGTAAATGAAGTATCAGTTGCTCTGGGTCTGCCCCTAGACCTCCAGTAAGAGTTGGCACGTGAATTTTGAGAATATGTTCCCTTAATCTCTTTTTCTTTTTTAACTCCTTGGTAATTTTTCTAGATAAATGGAAATTTTTTTCTAATTATGTTTTATGCATCCTTAGCCGTTAGTATTTATACTTTTTAAGGATTAAGTCCCTTGTTGGTTATGCTTATTTCACAATTATTGGTTTAATTAATGTAAATATAAGTTGAACATATAATTAAGCAAATTACTTAAGTGGGTTTTCAATGTATAGATATCTTTATTTTTAAAAACAAACCCTTTTTGCTTTTAAGTTCTGAGAGAGAGGATTCATTATCTTAATGAAAACAAAAACATTATAAATTATCATTTTGAAATTAGTGGCCCCATAGTTAATTTTCAGTGTAAGTTATATTTTGATTTCTCTTTTTATAAATGATGAAAACGTGTGATTTAGAAGGGTCTTATCAAGCAACTTTCATGCTTCCTACCAAAATTGAAACCAAAGTAAAAACACGTTTTGTACATTTGGAAAGAATGAAACTGTTAACATACAGCTGTTCATTTGGATTATATATTTTAAACTATAGTTATCAAAAGAACACATTGAATGCTTCATATTTAAAACAAACACTTTAAAGAAGCAAGAGTGACATCCAAAGATCAGTTTGAAACTGCAGCAGACAAACTTTTCTTGTGCCTAGATAATTGAGGTTTGGCAAACATGTCACCGCATGTACAGTTTCTGTGAGAATCAAGCACAGTAACTAATTCAAGATCTGTCTTAAATCACTAATAATTATTCTTCCTTCTTAGGTAAAAGTAAAGGTTTTTAATTTTCCTGGATCTATTGCAATTTTAATGAGACTTGACTTTTGCAAAATCATCCAACTTGTTAAATTTTTTCTTTACCTATTAATTTCCTTTTTGATTGTTTAGCTGTTAATGTTATTAATCTTTTCCTTGTGATTTCCCTTTTTGCAATTACATGTCAATAAGCACAACATTTCGAGAAACTTTATTATTTTGACTAAATATAGCCATCTTGTCTGATTTATTAGTTTTTGTTAAGATATCAGAACTGGAAGAAATAGAATGAACATTAACAAGAGGACTTGGAATTGTTTTTCCGTGGGTAGCAAGGGTAGGCATGGATAATTGAGAAATTTAGGCTGTTTCGTCCTATGTCCATCTTGCTGTAATCATTTGGGTGCAAAGTATTTGATTATCCAGGCTGTACTGGGTGTACAAAAGAAACGAGACTTCTGTCCTTAAGGGACCAAGTATAACAGAAATGTGTAAATATTAAAGAGCATTAGATGATAAAATTAGGTCCTTCTAGTGCTTGTTGTAATATAGGTACATTCTAAATAATTTATTTGAGAATCTTTTGATTTATCTCTTTTTTTTCCTCCTGGATTCTGCTCTGTATTTTTTAGTTTAATACTTAGCTTTGAAAGCTACTGAACCATATACTGTGTTTTCATAGGATATACTCTTCCACTTATTGTCTATTCTCCTGGGATAATTACCATTTATACACACCCGTGTATTTATATACACATATGTATGATATATATTGCCAGTTTTAATTTAATATTCATCTTGATTCACATAGTTATGATTATATAATATTTAAAATGGTACCCCTTGCTCTTTCATTTTAATTACATTTTTCCATGTTCTTAGAAATGCCTCATTCTTAATTCTTACATAACTGTCTGTTGAGGTTGCCTTACATTGTATGTTTGACCATTCCCATTTCTTGACATTAAAGTTATTTTACTAGCAGTAATAATACTGTGATAGACATCATTTTACGTATTGCTTTTTCATAACTTGTATTGTTTCCTTAGAATTTACTTGAAAAAAATCGAATGCTTTTGCTAAATATTGTAAATTCTTCAAGGTGCATTTTGGAAAGGGAGGGTGAGTTTTTTTATCAGCTAATCTGCCACAGTGGCTGAATATCTTAATCTGAATCTCAGAATGTAGTGGATTTTAGAAGTACTGAAAGCAAGGTTGCTATAATATTTTATAGTGATAAAATGTACTTTAAAAACTTCAGTTGTTTAAAGCACAAAACCTGATAACTAATGAAAATGAATACAAATGGAAAGTGGGTAGTGTATCTTGTACACTGCATCTCAAATCTAAGTATTTTAATGCATTTAAATTTCAAACCTGAAGAAAAATGTACTAAATTATTATATTTATTTCCTAAATTCTCTTTAAAGGAATTAAGATATAAAATGTTAAAAGAGTTTAGCTAATTCACACAGGCAAGATGTGAAACAAGTGACTATTAAACTCTGCTTTTTTCTGAGACTCATTCTGAAGATGAGACCCCATTCTTTGGGAATTCATCTTCCTCGTTCATGGCTTTTTGTAATTGTCAAGGAAAGACTGTGAACCAAGGATCTTTAAACAATATGTATTTTAGTATGGAAATGATAACAAATGTGCTTTCTCTGCTTGTGATTATTTTTGATTATGTTATCCTTTTGATAATATTGATGTATTCTTTATTATGAAATGTTAATATCTTATTTGTCAGGTATGTTTATGTTTTGTATTTCATATAATCTGATTTTTAATTATTCATTATATAATGTCAATAATATTTAATTACCATTAATTATAAAAATTTTATTTTTAATGTATATTGACTAAAGTCACAATAGTTTTGAGATAGTTGAAAAAAACAAATGTATTTTAATGTGTTGCTATTTATACTTGAATTATTTTATACCTGTAATTGCCTTTAGTAATAAATTGTGCTAGCTATTTGAAATCTTAGAAATTCTTCATGTTTGTATTAAGATCGTTAAGTTTTCTTTTCTACCAGCAATATAATTCAATACATACTTGTACTTCTTATGCATGTTTAATGTATAAGGCCAAATATTCAAAAATATTAAATATCAGTTACCTTGGAATTTTATTATGTGTATATCTACCTCTCTGTACATCAGTAGTTTTTAATCTTTGAGAAGGATTGGAAACCCCTTTAAAAAATTAGATGAAATATATGAACTGTCCTCTGAAAAAATTTCAAAAACATATTTTCAAAATTTTATAGTCTACTGTGGTAGTTCATAGACCTTCCAAAGTCCTTCTGTGTACCCCGGGTTAGGGATACCTTTAATGTTAATGTCCAGTTTGATATCCGTATATGTTCCTGTTGATGAAAGTGTGTGATTATTTCTAGCAGATATTTAAAATTTTCTGAGTTATCATGCAACAAGATGTATTTTACTAGAAGATCATCTAGTAAGCATTTAATACAATGGAAGTTAATTTGTAAATAGGTAATGAATGTTTTTCTAGCTCCGAGTGCCAATTTGTAGAATTCCGCTTTTGCTTCTAATAATTTTTTCCTGACTGGCACTGTTACTATAATTACCTAATATATCGTATTGTAAATACTATTTGGATGCATATACAACCCAAATCCTGAATCTTCTTTTCTTTTCAGAATCATATCAAAAAGTTAAAAGAAGAGACTTACCAGTACCACTGCGCTATTCCTGGGAGCAGGAAGACAACCCTCATGGTTACAAATAGGTATTGACTTCAAGTGACATTTTTTTCAAATGCTAACTATATGGAGTATAAGAATTTTGAAGATTAAAGTGACAGAGAATTTAGAGAATTGTGTTTCAACTGTAAAATGTTCATTGTCACAGAATCACAGAAATACAGATCTAGATAGGTCCTTGGAGATCATCTCTTCTGACCCTGTCATTTTGGAGATGCTGAAACTGAGACTCAGCATGGTTTAGGGGCTTAACCAAGTGAGAGATGGAGTCTAGAATAGACTTTGTAAGTGCAGTGTGCAGCTTTTATCTGTGAATCATAAATCCAATTACGGAGAGTGAGTTCATGAATAATTTTTTTTTGGTTATTTTATTATTTTTAGGGCCGCACCCATGACATATGGAAGTTCCCAGGCCAGGGACCCAATTGGAGCTGTAGTTGCTGGCCTAGGCCACAGCCACAGCCATAGCAACACAAGAGCCGAGCCAGGTCTGCGACCTACACCACAGCTCATGGCAACACCGGATCCTTAAACCCACTGAGCAAGGCCAGGGATCAAACCCACATCCTCATGGATGCTAGTTTGCTAACCACTGAACCATGATGGGAACTCCTCATGAATCATTTTTTTCACTAGGTTTTATTTTGGATGATTAGCATACATTTTTTTTTAAGGGCCTCACCTGTGGCATATGGAAGTTCCCAGGTTAGGGGTTGAATTAGAGCTGCAGCTGCTGGCCTACACCACAGCCACAGCCCCGCAGATCAAAGCCACCTCTGTAACCTACACCACAGCTTACAACAACACTGGATCCTTAACCCACTGAGCGAGGCCAGGGATCGAACCCTCATCCTCTTGGATACTAGTTGGATTCTTAACCGCTGAGCTGCAATGGGGGGCTCCTAGCATACCTTTTTTAAAGGATGGTATTATCTATTTGTGTTCCAGTTTTTTCTAAGTATTTTGAGAGTGGCAGATAATTTTTCCCGATAAAACTTGGACTAAATGACTAAGTTTATTTTCCTGAGATTTACCCGACATCATTTGTTCTAAAATGAAAATTTGAGGTTATGTATTCGGTAGGACTAAGGCAAAGCACTTACAGTAGGCAAAATCTGTATTAGATTCCTTACTAGTATAGTTAAATATATTTACATGGGAAGGAGAGAAAAGAAAACTAAAATGATAGGATTCAGGATTAAACGAAAGTTAACTCGTCTTTTGATTTGTCCATCAGTTCAGAAGTAAAAATATTCACAATCTAAGAAGTAGTTTATACAGATTTGACAAGTAATCACTTTTTTTATTATTTTATATCATCTCCATTAGATTAGACCAAAAATAGTGTTTATTTGTATTATATATTATAGTTAGCTTCAATGGCAATGTATTAATTCATTTTAAAATTGTGTACCTTGGAGTTCCCATTGCTGCACAGTGGAAACAAATCTGACTAGGAACCATGAGGTTGCAGGTTCAATCCCTGGCCTCGCTAAGTGGGTTAAAGACCCAGCATTGTCATGAGCTGTGGCGTAGGCTGGCAGCTGTAGCTCCGATTAGACCACTAGCCTGGGAACCTCCATATGCCAGGGGTACGGGCTTAAAAAGCAAAAATAAATACATAAAAAATAAAATAAAATTGTATACCTTTTATGTAACTCATCTCACTAGGTGCAATGGAAATCAGAGGGTTTTTGTTTGTTTTTTTGTTAAGTTGTAATGTAGTTCTTGTTTGATTTAAGCATTTTGTAGGAATATTATTGTGAACATTATGTATCTGTCTTTCTTCAGGTAAATTGAAAAATCATAGTAATTTGAAATCGAATCACTTGTAGAGCTTTTCACGAGGCAGTTAGAAAAATAATGTTCCTGGTCAGTACAAGACTTAGTTTCCTTGTAGCTTTAGCAAACTCTAACTGGAGTTCTTTTTGATTATGAGATACTTATCATTAGGCTGATCTGCTTGACTGTTAAGGATTATATAAAAATAGCACTTCTTCCAAAATCAGTATTTAAAAAAATAATTCTTGTATTTTGTGACTATTCATTGCATATGATATAGGTCAGGAGTCAAAAAAATTTATTTAAAGGACCACGTAGTAAATATTTAGACTTCTGGGGCCATCCTTTGTTTCCCAGCTGCTAAACTTTACTCTTTTAGTGAGAAAATAGCATGAACAACATGTAAATGAACAGGGATGTCTGTATTCCAGTAGAATTGTGTTTACTGGGCTTGATTTGGCTCACAGGTCAGAGTTTGCCCACCCCTGATCTAGATAATAATTAAAAAGATGAAAATATGTGGTCCCAGTATTTTTTTTTTTCATTTTAAAAAATGAAATACAAATTCTCACGACCTCAGTTTATGAAGTTGTGACTCCACTGGTTAGTCCTAAATCTTATGTAGCATTTTATTTTAGCAATCTTCATTAGGAAATTGTTCTCTGAGCGGACTGTTTTTTTTAAGCATCTGTCTTGGTTTGGGCTGCTGTAACAAAAATACCATAGATGGGTGGCCAAACATTAAATTGTCATAGCTCTGGAGTCCAAGGTCCTGGCATATTGTGAGTCTGGTGAGGGTGCACTTCCTGCTTCATCGACGGCCGTCTTTGAGCTCTGTCCTCACATGGCAGATGGGGCAAGGGAGCTTCCTGTGGCTTCTTTTATAAGGCCACAATCCCATTCATGAAGGCTCCACCCTGGTGATCTGATCACTTCCCAAAGGCCCCACCTCCATTACCATCACATCAGGGGTTAGGATTCCTCCTATGAAGCTTGGGCGGGGGCATAAACATTCAGTCCATTGCACCATCAGTGCATGACAGGTACAGGGGACACAGAGATAAAAGCTACTTCTTCCGGCCCATTCCCATCTTAAAGGGGGGAACCTCCAAGTTATGAGTGACATCACAGCCTGATAGGTGTTATAATACAATGATGTGTGGAGACTGAAGACAGGAAAAAATCTTGGTCTAGTAAGGAGAGAACCAAGGTCAGGGGAAAGTGTTAGCCAGGCTTTCTAGATAAGGAGGTTCTTGAACTGAGCCTTGTTGCATGTGGAGCTGTCATATTGGCATACTGAAGGCAAGCAGAGCAGAAAACAGTGTCGCAGTCTGAACAGAAAGTGCAATCTGGAATGGCTGGAATAGGATGTTAGGAAATGTTGCGAGATGAAGCAAGAGTTCTCATTGTCTGCTCATGCCATCTTGCAGGGTTTAGGTTTTATCATTAAAGGGATGGAAAATGACTAATTTTAAAAAAATATATAGACTTATTTTAGTGTTCAGCATTGTAGGTTTTCACACAGAGATATATACACACTGTACACATATACGTCTCCTTTTCTTTCCCACTGAAGGCTTGTAAACCAGGAGTGATATGATGAGGTTTGTAATTTAGAAAGGTCGCTGACAGCAGTTTGGATGCTGGATTAGAGGAGGATCAGAATGGAGGCAGGGAAACCAGTTAGAGACTGTTGGTTTTCTATTGCTACACAACAGATTGCCATACAATCAGCAGCTTAAAACGACAAATTCACTATCTCACAGTTTCTGTGTGTCTGGACTCAGGGACAGCACAGCTAAGTTCTCTCCTCAGGGTCTCATAAGGCTGAAATCAAGGTGTCAGCTTCCTTCCTGGAAGCTCTTGGGAAGAACCCCCTTCCAAGTTCATTTAGTGTTGTTGGCAGAATTCAGTTTGTTGCAGTTGTAGGACCAAGACCCCTGTTTCCTTGATGTGTCAGCTTGGCAGCTGCCCTCAGCAACTAGAACCTACCTGCATTCATTGCCATGTGGCTCTCTCCATCTTCAAACCAGCAACTACATTCCGAATCTCTGGCTTATCGGTCTCTGATGCAGTTTTAAAGGGTCCACTCAGATAAACTTTCTTCTTAAAGTCACTTGTGGCTTATCACAAAACCTCATTGTGGAGTTCCCTGGTGGCCTGGTGGGTTAAGGATACGGCACTGTCATTGCTCAATTCCTGGCCTCGGAACTAACTTCTGCCTGCCATGAGTGGGGCTAAAAATAAACACTTCATGGCTATGAAATCTCATCATACTCATAATCTTGGAGCTTATGCAGAGCTATATACCAGGGGATGGGAGGTCTCAAGGACCATCTTAGGATTTGTCCACCACAGAGATGATGGCAGTAATCCTGACAGGAAGTGGTAAGGGCCTAAACTAAAAAAAATGAGGATAGATATAAGGGGTTAGTTAGCCTTAAGAGACCAGGCCTCAGTGACTGTGGAAGAGAAGGGAATACAAGGTGACTTTCTAGGCTTTGGCTTGAGTACCATTTACATAATTTGAGGGAAAAGACTATGACTTTATTTTTGTTCTGAACTTTATGAGTTTGACATAGTTTTGAGATGGTAGGGGTGCCTCAGTAGTCAGGGAGACATGTAGAGACAGGTCCACCTATAGAGGTGGATATCGTACCTGTCAAGCAGAAAGCCTGTCTTCTTTGTTTCCCAGCAACTGGAGTTTGGGTAAAGTTCTGGAGTTGAGATCTTAGAGACCACCCTGAGAGAACGTGTTAACTAGGAGAAGACCAAGATTTGAGCTCTGGCAGTCCTGCTCCAGAAGGAAGACAGTGAAGAAGACTGAAGGTGGTAGAACAGTATGTTGCTGGAGTGGTCCAGGGTAGAGATGAAGACAGTCAGAATGGTGAATTGTATTAGAGCAATGATTTGTAATAGTTACCTTTAACTCTTAGCTCTATCATTTGGTTCTCTGTAATGCAGGAGGTGGGAGGAAGCAGGTGGAATCCACTTCCTAGAGACCGTTTGGGATGTGAGGGGTGTTGGAGGTCATTGCAGCGATTGAAGCTCTTGTAGGATGCTGCAGGGCAAATCACATTCCTAAACATGCCCCCCATTTCAGTAGCACCTGTGCTGAAAAGTACAGTGCCGCGGTCTGTATTGGTCCTCATGCCACTGGCCACCAAGTTCATTGACCTCTGCCTTCTAAACGTCTAGAATCTAGCTCTTCCCACAGCTGCTGCCTTAAGCGAGGCTCTCGCTGTTTCCTGAGACTATCATAGTCACTTCCTACCTTGATTATCTACGCCATCTTTCCTTCATTGGCCACGATTTTTTTTCTTTTTTCTGTTTTCTTTTTAGAGCTGTACCCGTGGCGTATGGAGATTCCCAGGCTAGGGGTCGAATTGGAGCTGCAGCTGCCAGCCTACACCACAGCCACAGCAACGCCAGATCTGAGCCACGTCTGCAACCTACACCGCAGCTCACAGCACGTGGGAGCCTTAACCCACTAAGCGAGGCCAGGGATCGAACCTGCATCCTCCTGGATGCTAGTCAGATTCATTTCTGATGTTCCAAGGTGGGAACATCAAGTCAAAATTTCTTAACAGCCATCCCCTCTTCCCCAAAAATGCCCTCAAGATCTAGCACTAAGCTAATTTTCTCACCTCTGTACGTATCCAGTATTCTAGCTGCAGACCTCCATGTTCCTCAGATCTCCCCTTTTTTGTACTCCTATGTATGTTAAAGTACTGCCCTTTGTTTATGGTATAATTTCTGTTTCCTACCAAAAAACTTCTTTTCAAGAATCAGCTCTATGCCACTTGCTTTACGAACTAAAGTCCCTTTCTCCTGTGCACCAAAAGAATTTTCTGTACACTCCGCTACTGTCCTTATCTACCTGTTATGTAACATTTATTTACGTGTTTACTTCCCCTTCTAGCCCGTGAGTACCTCTCAAGCAGAAAGCCTGTCTTCTTTGTTTCCCAGCACCCTAGGTATTTGTAGAATGAACAGTTCTACTTTCCTAGTTTTGCTTTCTGTAGTAGAAACTTTAGAATCAAGTATAGTTATATCAGCAGCTAATCTGAATCACACTCAGGGAAATCAGTGTGGATGCCCTTTAAGGATTCTGTGAATTTTTTTTTTTTTTTTTTACTGCTGTTGAGTGAAATGGGATACTCACTGTGTGATACAGTATATCAGTATTAAAGTGTTCCAACCTGGTATTTATTAGTAGGCCTAACATGAATCTTTGCTGACACTTGAGGCTTGTGACATTTCCTGCATGTTCTTTCTTGATTAGAAGGCATACATGATTGACAGTAAAGAGCAATTAATAATTTTCCAAGTAAAGCATTTTCAGGGCTTCTGCCTTTATTGCTTCCCAGAGGAGAGTACAGCCTGTTCCTCATGTGTTTTAAAGAGAATGATTTCAGTTTTTTTGGTCAGTTTTTTTTTTAAATGACACTTTTCTGACTTCTGCAAGATTGGCAGAAGGGAAGTTTTTGAGAGGCTGCTTTGTTAGTTGTGTCATGTTTGCTTTTATTTGACAGTTCTCTAGACTTTTTTTTTTTGTAATGTGAAGCATTCATTTTTTAGTGTGCCAGGTTGTATTGCTTACAGAGCAAGTAATACCTGTGCCGTGCAGCAGAGTGGAATATTACAATAATTCACTGTCTTTCTCTCTACCTGTTTGTTTTTGCTTCCTCTTGCAAAATAGGCGCGTGTTGTGTATAAAGGAAGTTGAAATCCTAGGCCATATGTCCATTGACTGGCAATATCCATTTGAAGATTTTGTGCAGTGTCCTGGTGTCGATGGAAATCTGCTCAAAATTTCAGTTGAGGTAAGGAAGCTGAATCACACCTTTAGAGCCAAGAACGTGTTAAATGAATAGAAACCAAAGAAACCATTGCTTCCTAACTATTTACAGTTGAGTTCATAAAATGTTTGAAGGATTATTATTATTACATGCTGAAATGTAAGGAAAAATGTAATCTATTTGTGTTCTGTACTTTATTTTCTGGGTCCTTGATTGCATTGAGTGAAATATCAGATCTATCCACAGAAAGAATTAGGATGTTGATACTTCCTTTTTAGTAGAATAAGGCATAGAGAATAGAAGTTTTTATTGTTGTGTCATATGGATACTGTTTTGCTATGATCTTAGATACTTCTGGAAAGATTCTCCTTTTTAGGGTCTTAGGAGATTATAACTATCACGTCTAAAACACTCATATTTAGTAACATTTGGCATTTGTATATATAATGCTAATGCAATTTAAGTATATAATAAATGCTTTAATGCCTTTCCTCCCCATCGTTTTCTAAGAAGAACTTTTAAATTATGTAGCAAGTAATTAGCGAAAATGATACGCCATCTTTTGCTTAGTTCTCAGACTCACTTGACTTTGAAATATGTAATTATTATATGTGATATATTATAAATTTTTTCAGACCTTAAAAACTATAAATTATTCCAAAGGTGGTAATTTCTATAATATATTTTCTAAACGGTAATGATGTTATCTCTGTTACTAAAACTATCTGAAAAACGTTGATCATAGAATTTAAGAGATGTAAGTACTGTTATCTTTTAATTCACGTTTACTTCCTTTTCCTAGAAGTTTGCAAGAAAAAAAAGAAACTACCATGAAATCATACCCATTTGCATTTCAGCCTTATCTCATTGTAGAGTGTTAAAATTTAAAAGAATGCCTTGGTATGTGAAAGATAGTTTTTGGACTAGAAGAGACAGTGTCACTCTGCATATATATTACAGTTTCCTCAGTTATCACTTTTCTTTCACATCAGTGGTGAGAATTGACTCAATGTATTTTACATTATGTAAGAATTTTATCTATCGGCCAAGGAAATGAAGGAAGGGTTTTTGATTTGTCAGATGTGATGAGTTATCAAGTGGTATTTCTGTAGGCTATTTACCGTCGCCTGCACAAAGCCATTATTTTATGCAGATAGCTATATACTCATCCAATTTCATAAATTCTAACAGCTTACATATGGAACCACTCTCCTTGTACCAAAATGATTTATTTCTTAGCATACCTGAATATGTGTATTTGGTTAGTCTACTGGTTATAAAATAGAGTTGACATTTAAACATTCAATTGAAGGTGTTATGATTTTTTTTTTCTTCCCCCTAACAACTTCTTTTCTGTCATTGTTTCTTTTGAAACAGAAACAAGGTCTGTTTCAAAAAAAGGACAGTGCCCATCAAGGCTATGTTCAGAAAATTTACCTGCAGGATGCCGCCACAGCAGAGGTAA
This sequence comes from Catagonus wagneri, assembly GCA_004024745.2. Taxonomy (NCBI): domain Eukaryota; kingdom Metazoa; phylum Chordata; class Mammalia; order Artiodactyla; family Tayassuidae; genus Catagonus; species Catagonus wagneri. Next base: position 50,123 of record PVHT020003428.1, on the reverse strand, counting down.
ACGTTTTATTTTAAAGAACTCCCCCCTCCAGTTTTTTTTTAGCTGAAATATGAAAAAAAAAATCTGTTATCATTAGCATTACTCATTCTTTTCCCCCAATGATCTTCCAGTCATAGCTTTGGGTGCATATATAAGCTTAAAATAATATGCTGTGGGCTTAGTAGGGCAGAAGAGTCTCAGCATGACATGTATTGACTGTGTCTTCTTGTCTTTGGACCTGCGTGGAGTGCTCCAGCTCTGGCTTTTGTATCTTTGTCCTCCACCACATGAGCCTGTATACTGGTCTTTACCATTCATGGTAAACGTCTTGTCTTCCAGAGAGCATGTCATGCCATCGAGGATGCACAGTCAATGAGACACCAGCAAAAACTGATGAAGCAATCATCCCTGAAACTTCTCAGGCCCCAGATACTGTCGTAATCACAGACCCCAGGGGCGGCTCCCTGGAGAAAAACCAACCAGGGTCTTGTCTGTAAACCACACTTCTTTATCTTGCTAAAGAGCATTGCTCCAGGAATCCTTTAGTATTAGAATCTTTCTCTAGAGTGGTTATTATTGAATTTTCCATTCCCTCTCCCTTCTTAGTTTTGACTCTGAATCTGGATCTGTGTATGTTAGCAGTCCACTTCTACACTGCCACCGAGGTGGGTCAGACCATCAAAGAAATACCACTTTAAACTCAGAGTGAAATTCCCATTGATGTTACAACTGTGACACAGAGGGCAATAGGCTTGTTTTTAATTGAAGTCTTTCCTGAAGAATAAGAAAGGAGCTTAGAATGACTAATGTTCTCTGAGAGGTTTTGGACAAGTCTCTGGACTAATGCTGGATGTTTTGTATAACTATAATAATTGAACAAATAGTTGAATTGTTTGTTCGAGTTGAACTGATATGACATTTTTTGGTAAACTAGGTAACTGACTTAAGAAAAACCGCTAAAGGGAGAAATAACCTGTTTCCTATTTTCCCTTTTCATGAAAACATTATTGTCTCCTAATAAAAACATGTTTTGCTTTGGTGCTTACTTTTCCTTCTTGCACTGTAATATAAAGACAAATGGAAAAGCAAACCTTGACATATCTATACTCTGTTCTGTGGAAATTTTAGAAATTATTTACATGCTCTTTCAAGATGAACTGATATAGCATGAGTATAATGTGATGATGCATGAAAATATTGCACTTTAAAGTTTTTCAGGACTCGGAAAGAAATATAAGAAATTCAGTATTTTTATATTTCCAGCGATTGTTTTTTATAGATTGAAAGATTTCTAAGGGCATCATATTAACAATTTTAATGTATACTTAGAAATATGTAATGTAAATACTTAGTAGAACAAATGAAAAGTCTAGTAGCTTTATATATAAATAAGCCATCTAACAACACTGTGGCAAATAATTAATTGGTAAATTGTGTCCTTTGAGCAAGCAGGCCTGTGAGAATCAGCTCAGTACTCTATTATTGCTGTCTTTTCTGCATCTTGCTTATGGTGGTCAGAGATACAGAGAAGCAATGCCTATTAAGGGTTTTTTTAAAAAAATGCTCAAAAGTACTTAATTTCTTTGGGTTAATCTTTAAATTTGCTCTTGGTTTTTAACATGGCATTTTACTTCAGATCACAGAATGAATGATGAAATCAAGATGTAGAAACTTGGTTTGCTCTGTTGTTGGTGATATATGGTAATGTTTCTACTCTCCTTGTTCAAGTTTTTAAAGACTGGCCTTAAAACTTAAAAAATTCCTAGTTATTATTTAGTGTCCAAAGATGGGGGGCATAATAACTAATGCTCTAAATATTTGATACAGTGTAGTGGTCTTGGCCTTTTCGTCATCACTTTTTTTTTCTATGAAGAAAAGTATTATATTCAGAACTTCTAGCTTTAAGGAGAATTTCTCTATCATAGTGTTTAATTGCAGTTTATTCAAAGTGTACTAATATTTTATGTCTTTAAAACTGACTTAAATCAGGAGTTTGAGCCATCTGATTATATTTTTCATATGAATAACAACTATTGACAATATCCCAAATATTTAAGAAATCGTATTGTACTGATGGCATGTACAAAACATTGAAGTTAGAAAAACTAATCTATAGAAACATAAATGTATCTCATTTGGCTTAGAAATAACCTTCCAAATGTTTGTACCACTTTCATTAGATTTAATCCCCCGGGACAGAGGTACTTCATTAGTGAGGAGTAATAATGTCTTTCGTGTTTCTTAAAATGTTTTGAAAGTCAATGGCTTACATATGAACTGAGAGAAATAAAACATTTGGTGCATTGCTTACAGGTGTGAGAACTTTGTGTGTGTGTGTTAAATATTCAGTAGCATTTGCTCTTACCTTTTATGTCTTTCTTTTTCCCCCTCTCCCATTCCTGTAATAGTGAGAAATTAGATTAATAGTGATGGAGAGCTTTAAAAGTTGCTAGGCAGGAAAAGGTTTTTCCTGGAGCCCCCTTTACCACACCAGAGATCAGTAGTACAGATCTTTAATACTGAGAGGATACAGAGAACAGGTGTGAACAGGACCCACAGCCGTGCTTTGAATTTATGGCTGCATTTGTGTTGAGGGTATGGCATCCACGCTTTCATCAGTCACTGACTGTGTGGCAAGGATACTGGAGCAGGCCCAATACTGGGAGACAGGGAGGTCCTCTGACAGGTGACTTTGGCTTGAAGACTCCTCAGTGGCCCTGCAGAGCCTTCTTAGACTGCACCGCAGTCTGGGAGCTTTCACCCAGTCTGCCCTCCTCTCTCCATTTTTCTGTCTCTACCCTCCCTCTCCTCCCACTGGGAGCTCAGACTGCAAGTCTGAAGGCTCTACTGCTACTGGATTATCCACTAGGAAGAGCAGGTGCTTGCTGAATAATATAGCAAAATTTTAAAAAAGATTCAAGATTCATAAGAAAAATGTGATCTAGGAGGGATTTCTTATGTTTCGGGATTTAGTGTTGTTTTCATTTTTAATTATGTAGAAGGGAGGACACTGTCACCATTTTGGTGCTTTGGGACTCTAAGTATATTGATCTGGTGTTACCTAGACATCTGTATTTTATTTT
>PVHT020003428.1:0-46961 GCA_004024745.2 Catagonus wagneri | reverse complement strand
CATCTGTATTTTAAAAAAATTTTGTTGGAGTTTAGTTGACTTACAATGTTGTGTTAGTTTCAGGTGTACAGCAAAGTGAATCAGGTGTACATAAATAGGTATCCATTCCTTTTCAAATTATTTTCCCATATAGGTTATTACAGAGTATTGAGTTGTTTTCCCTATGCTCTAAGTACGTCCTTGTATAGGAGTGCACATATGGTAACGCCAGCCTCCTCATTTATCCCTCCCCCTCCCATTTCCCCTTTTGTAAACGTAAGTTTGGTTTTAAAATCTTTGAGTCTCTTTCTGTTTTGTGAATAAGTTCTTTTATATCATTTTTTGTTAGATTGCACACATTAGTGATCTCATATTTGTTTTGCTCTGACTGCACTTAATATGACAATCTCTAGGTCCATCCATGTTGTTGCAAATGGCATTATTTTGTTCTTTTTTATGGCTGAGTAATAGTCCATAAATATATGTACCACATCTTCTTTATCCATTCCTCTGTTGATGGATGTTTAGGTTGCTTCCATGTCTTGGCTGCTGTAAAGTATCTTTTCAAATTACAGTTTTCTCCAGATACATGCACAGGACTAGGATTGCTAGGATTGCTAGATCATATGGTAGTTCTATATTTAGTTTTTAAAGAAACTTCCATACTGTTCTCCATAGTAGTTGTACCAATTTACCTTCCCACCAACAGTGTAAGAGAGTTCCCTTTCCTCCACACTCTCTCCAGCATTTATTATTTATAGACTTTTTGATCATGTCCATTCTGACTGGTGTTAGGTGATATCTCATTGTAGTTTTGATTTGTACTTCTCTAATTAGTGATGTTGAGCATCTTTTCATGTGTTTTTTGGGCATCTGCATGTCTTTGTTTGAGAAATGTCTGTTTAGATCTTCTGACCAGTTTTTGGGTTGTTTGGGTTTTTTTATATAAAGCTGCATGGGATATCCACATATTTTGGAGATTAATCCCTTGTCAACCACTTCATCTGCAAAGATTTTCTCCCTTTCTGTGGGTTTTTGTTTTTTGTGATTTCCTTTGCTGTGGAAAAGTTTCTAAGTTTAATTAGATTCCAGTTAAAATTTTGTTTTTATTTTCATTACTCTAGGAGGTGGATGAAAAAAAAATAATGCTGTGATTTATGTCAAAGAGTGTTCTGCCTGTGTTTTCCTCTGAGAGTGTTATAGTATCCAGCCTTATGTTTAGGTCTTTAATCAATTTTCAGTTTATTTTTGTGTATGGTATAAGAAAATATTCTAATTCCATTCTTTTATATGTAGTTGTCCAGTTTTCCTGGCACCAGTTATTGAAGAGACTGTCTTATCTCCATTGTGTATTTTTGCCTCCTTTGTCATAATGTAGTTGACCATATGTGGGTGGGTTTATTTCTGGGCTTTTTATCATATCCCACCAATCTGCATTTCTGTCTTTGTGCCAGTACTATGCTGTTTTAGTAACTGTAGCTTTGGAGTATAGTCTGAGGCTGGGGAGCCTGATTGCTCCAGCTCTGCTTTTCTTTCTCAAGATTGCTTTGGGTATTTGGGATCTTTTGTGTTTCCATATAAATTTAAAATTTTTTTCTAGTTCTGTGAAAAATGCCATTGGTAATTTAATAGGGATTGCACTGAATCTGTAGATTGCCTTGGGTAGTATAGTCATTTTGAAAATACTGATTCTTCCAATACAGGAGTGTGGTATAATCTTGCCATCTGTTTGTGGGTATCTATAATTTTACCAGTGCTCCATGTATATTTCTAAGGTACAGCTAGGACTAAACAACGAAAGCTCTGGATTTAAAGTAGCTTAAAGAGCTTTGCAAATATCAATGCCAGTTGAAAAATGAAATTGCATTTACTTCCAGAGCTAGAAGAACCATTCTTTTTTTTTTTTTTTTGCTTTTTCTTTTTGCTTTTTAGCGCCTCACCTGCAACATATGGAAGTTTCCAGGCTAGGAATCAAATTGGAGCTGTAGCTGCCAGCCTCCACTACAGCCACAGCAGTGCAGGATCTGAGCCATGTTTGCAACCTACACCACACCTCACAGCAATGCTGGATCCCTGACCCACTGAGCAAGGCCAGGGATTGAACCCGCATCCTTGTGGAATACTAGTCATATATTTTTTTTTGTCTTTTTAGGCCACAGCTGTGGCATATGGAGGTTCCCAGGCTAAGGGTCTAATTGAAGCTACAGCTGCCAGCCTACACCAGAGCCACAGCAATGCCAGATCTGAGTCACATCTGCAAACCTACACCTCAGCTCATGGCAACGCTGTATCCTTAACCCACTGAGCAAGGCCAGGGATCGAACCCACAAACTCATGGTTCCTAGTCGCATTCGTTTCCATTGCACCATGATGGGAACTCCACTAGTCACATTTGTTTCCACTGAGCCACAGTGGGAATCCCAGGAACTGTCTTTTTACTGGGGATCAAAAGAATAGGAATAGGAGATTACTCATATCAGAATTATCATTTGTCCTTGAGGGACAAGCCCTTTTGGTTGCGAGTGTGTCATTCTCACTGTGAGAATGCTGATTAATACTGATGAAAGTGGGTTCTGGGCTATGTGTGTGTTGGCTCTGAAAAGAAACTGAGACTCGCTAGAACAGCGGGAGCACATGTTTCTTAGTAATTGTTCCTGTAGTAGAATTTAGGCTGATTCTTGAGTTTACACTTCACTTACAAGACTATGTCATTCAAAGGCTCAGCATCGAGGATCTCTTTGGACTGAAAAAGATTTCAGAAAAGCTGTAACATTTTAGCTTCACCAGAGGATGCTGCTGCACATCAGTTAGTTATTGACGGTTTAAATTAAGAAGCCATACTCGAACAGGTACATCTCCCTTCCCTATGGAACTCTTTTAGAGATTCTTAACCTACTCTGACACTTCTGAACATATTTTCCTTTCTTTTTTCAGTTCAGGGTGATTCACATTTTAAAAGCAGTAAAAAAAAAAAAAGGGAGTTTCCGTCATGGCTTAGTGGTTAACGAATCTGACTAGGAACCATGAGGTTGTGGGTTCGATCCCTGGCCTTGCTCAGTGGGTTAAGGATCCGGTGTTGCCGTGAGCTGTGGTGTAGGTTGCAGACGTGGCTTGGATCCCGCATGGCTGTGGCTGTGGCAAAGGCCAGCAGCTACAGCTCCAATTAGACCCCTAGCCTGGGAACCTCCATATGCCACGAGTACAGCCCTAGAAAAGACAAAAAAAAAAAAAAAAAAAGTAATAAAAAAAAAAAAGGGGGTGCTTGAGTTAGAGGATTAACAGAGTTAACTTTTTCAGTCAAGACATCCTGATTCTGCAGTCATTTGAATATCAGTAGCTGTGTAATGGAAGTAGTGGATTTTTTTTTCTTTAAGCCAAGATAAGGGACGTCATACTCCTGAGAGATTCAGCAATAGTTGTAAAGCCTGTGTGACATTTTAATACACCTGGAATTCTTATATATCTGGAATTATTGACCACAGATACGTTGCAGGAAATAACTGCTTGCCCATGTAAAAGATTCCTATAGTTTAGAGACCTAGAAAACTCGCCTTTGGAGCTAACTACAAATGGGCAGAGTGGGAATCTTGCATGACTATTATTGCAATCCAGATGGTGAATGGATACTATTAAAAACATTGTTTTGTAAGAGCGATAAAGACTGATTACCCATGACTCAGACTGGTGAATAAGAATATATTGCCCATTCTATTTATAATTAATGACTCAATCAATTAATGTTGAGTTATAATGCAGCTCTTTTAGAAATACCAGTAATGCGTACTTTTATGTAAAATGGATTATTTATTTATTTTTTGTTTTTTAGGGCTGCACCTGTGGCATATGGAGGTTCCCAGGCTAGGGGTCGTCGAATCGGAGTTGTAGCCGATGGCCTATGCCACAGTCACAGCAACAGGGGATCTGAGCTGTGTCTGCAACCTATACCACAGCTCATGGCAATACCAGATCTTTAACCCACTGAGCGAGGCCAGGGGTCAGACCTGCATCTTCATGAATGCTAATTGGGTTTGTTAACCACTTAGCCACGACGGGAACTCCTAAAATGGATTAATTTTAATTAGTATTATCACTCAGTTTTTGGAGAAAATAATTCCCTTGAGGGCCTTTGTTTTAAATTTATAGAATTATAATAGTCCATGGTTGGAAGGTCCTTGTATTGAGTGTAAATCTGTTTCCTTTAGCTTCCATCCATTGAACTCAGTCCCAGTCCTTGGGGCCATCAGAATAAGGATGACTTTTTATAAGATAAAGCTCAGTTACAACTACTCTTTTATTTCCTGGCTGATGTCCTCGTGGGATGCACTCCCCCAGCAGCGCATTAATAGTATTAGTATAAAACTGTTAATAATATTAGTTCAGACAGAAGAGATGTAGATTTTTGTTTTCCATGAGAGAGTGTTCATTAAACCCGGGGAAGTTCTATTTTTCCAGTTGAAGACTTGGAAACCTTTTACTCTCTCCAGTCACACATAAGTAGATGAAAACCTTCAACTATGTACATTAAAAATTAAAGACGTAATTCTAGCTATAAATCCAGTGGCTTTAATCCTACCCAGTGACTCTATTGATATGTTAAGAGTATTTAGAAGTCTCTTCTGTTACATTTTAAGCCTTTCATGATGGAATCATGGCATCTTTAAGAAATTAAATGTGCCATCTTCAAGACTTTGGATAAAACCACCCAACCTTTAATAAGTGATTCTTAAAAAAAAAATGACTTAATATAAATGAAAGTCTATGTATGGAAGCACTGAGTAATAGAATTGAAGGCTGGCTTCATCTCCTGCCATTCATTCAGGAAGGGATGTAAGTCCTCGAATTCTCATCTCTTTCTACCTAAGCTCTCCTTGATGGGACATAAATTCAGGTAATCTTGATGGCCCTCCACCAGACACAACAGTTCATCCACGTCCCTCTCAGATATGGTACATGATCTGAATGAGTGTTTCCAGAGACAACTTAGGCAGAGTGGTACTTGGGTAATCCCATACTTTCTACTACCTTTTTTTGCTTTTTTGGGGTTTTTTTTTGTTTTTTTCCCCCTCTTTTTACAGGCATATCTATTGCATATCGAAGTTCCCAGGCTAGGAGTCGAACTGGAGTCGAGCCTATGCCACTGCCACAGCAATGCTGTATCTGAGCAGTATCCTCTACGTACACCGCAGCACATGGTAACACTGGATCCCTAACCCACGTCCTCATGGGTATTAGTCAGGTTCTTAACCCACTGAACCACAATAGGCTTTCCTCTACTACCTTTCTAATAGCAATAAGTATCCCAGACTATTAAAGTAATTACTTATGTAAAATAAAATGTCCCCAGTATTGCACTACTTTGCCTTATGACTGTAAATGATTAGTCTTGTTAAGTTTTACCACACAAGAACAGTGTTATCCCTTTTATGTCTTTTACTAAAAGTAAGAGTGAAATTGTGTGGTACTGTAAACCTAAAAATCAAAAGACTCTGGGGGAAAAAATCACTTTACCTCTCTCAGACTCAGTTTCTTCATTTGAAAATAAGACCTGTGGGCCAGATATGCTTTTTTTGGTTCTCTTTATGGGTTTTACAGATACTGATATTTTATTTATATGTATTTGTTGGAGTTCCTGTCATGGCTCAATGGTTAACAAATCTGACTAGGAACCATGAGGTTGCAGGTTCGATCCTTGGCCTTGCTCAGTGGGTTAAGGATCCGGCGTTGCTGTGAACTGTGGTGTAGGTTGCAGATGCGGCTCAGATCCTGTGTTGCTGTGGCTGTGGCGTAGGCCTGCAGCTGTAGCTCTGATTAGACCCCTAGCCTGGGAACCTCTATATGCTGCCGTTGCGGCTCTAGAAAAGGCAAAAAAAGACACACAAAGAGCTATATATGTATTTGCTCACAACTTGCAGCAACCCTGGATCCTTAACCCACTGAGCAAGGCCAGGGATCAAACCCACATCCTCATGGATACTAGTCGGGTTCATTAACCACTGAACATGACAGGAACTCCTAAATATATATTTTTAATAATCAGTGAGGTTTTTTTTGTTTTAACCACAAAGCTTGTAACAGAAAAAGAGGAGGTGAGAAATTATGTTGCTATAGTCCTTGTATGTGAGAATGGTCTGGATGTGGAGAAGACGGGTAACAGAGAGCCCCTGGGGTGGTCTGTGAAGAGGAATGGCCTAGTCTCGAGCCAAGGTGTTGCTCTGAAAGTGGAATCCTGACCTCATTTCTCACAGGTCTACCCTTAGCTGTGCCATTTAGCTGTCTGAGGATCCACTCTGTACAATGCAGTCATTGCTCCTACCACACAACTGAGGCTCTCTGTAAGGTCTCTACAATGGACTGAATGTTTATGTTCCATCTTCAAAATTCAAAATGTTGAAATTGTAACCCCTAAGGTGATGGTCTTAGGAGCTGGGGCCTTTGGAAGGTAATGAGGTTATGAGGGCGAGGCTTTCACAGATGAGATTTGTGCTCTTAGGATAGAGACCCCAAGAGATCCCTTGTCCCCTTCTTCCACCCAAGGACCCACAAGAAGGCACTATTTTCTCTTTGAAGAAGTGGGCTCTCACCAGAAGCAAATCTGCTAGCACTACGATCTTGGACTTCCCAGACTCCAAAACTGTAAGGAATAGTTTTTTGCTTATAAGCCACCCAGTTTATGGTATTTTTGTTATAGCAGCGTAAATGGACTAAGACAGTCACCCACTCAGAAGACTCTCCTGCTGCCCAGCCTTGTCATCTGAAGTTTTGTCGGAGTCCTTGCTTTGGATAAAGGATTGCAAATGTTACCCATGTGGATTAATTTGCTTGTGTTAATTTATCAAATCAGCAAAAGGGTAGGATTAAATTACCAAGAAATTAGAAAATGAAATACCCAATAAAAATATTAAATGGATATGCTTAAAAAGAAAGTTTAAAAACAAGATACTGTTGGAGATCCTTGGTGGCTCAGCAGGTTAAGGATCCAGCATTCTCACTGTTGTGGCTTGGGTCACTGCTGTGGTGGGGGTTTGTTTGATTCCTGGTCTGGGAATTTCTGCATGCTGCAGGTGTAGCCAGAACAAACAATCCCAAGATACTGTTAAAAAAAAAAAAAAGGAAAGAAGAAGAAGGAGGCCAACTAGAATGACAACGAATAGCCCTTATAGAAATGAAAAATACCATTGAAATAAAAAGTCAGTGGATAGCCACAGTAGTAAATTCAACATAGCTAAAGTACAAATTAGTGATGGAAGATTGAACTTAATACATTTCCTGGAGTGCAGCAGAGAAAAATAGATGGAAAATATAAAACAGAAGTTAAGCAACATAGAGGATATCCAACATATTTCTAATCTAAATTATAGAAGGAAAGAATAAAGAAATGGTTGATATGTTCCAGAATTTAAGAAAGATTTAATATATGCAGGAAACAAAGTAAGCTGATAAAATAAATCCAAACCTAATATACAATGGATTGAAGCTACAGCGGTGCAAATACAAAGAGAAAAACTGAAGAACAACCAGACATAGGATCAACAGTTAGCTGAACCGTGAAACAGTAGTGCTCCTGGAGGCAGTGGCTTATCTGCAAATTGAGAGAAAACCACCCGTCAGCCTAGTTGTCTCTCTCTTTTTTTTTTTTTTAGGGCCGCACCCGCGGCATATGGAGTTTCTCAGGTTAGGGGTCCAATCGGAGCTACAGCTGCTAGTCACAGTCACAGCCACAGCAATGCCAGATCCAAGCCGCATCTGTGACCTACACCACAGCTCACGGCAATGCCAGATCTTTAATCCACTGAGCAAGGTCAGGGATCGAACCCGCAACCTCATGTTTCCTAGTCAGATTCGTTAACCGCTGCGCCACGACGGGAACTCCTGCCTAGTTGTCTTTAATCAGCTACATTATCAGCCAAGAATGAAGGTTAAGTAAGTCCATTTTAAGGAAAATAATTTTTCCACTTTCAGATTCTTTCTTCAAAAATTACTAAAGGATGACCTTCAGGAAAAAAGTTGAACCTAGAAAGAAGGAATAAAATACCATAAGCAATGGGAACAAATTGGCAAGAAATTGGCAAGCTTTAAATACCATTTTAAATAACAACCAAGGTGCCTAAGAATGTTTATCAAAACTTTGGAAGACATTAATGGAGAAAATTATAAAACTCTACTGAAACAGTTTATATTTTCTTAAATGGGAAGTTATGCAATGTTTATGGGCAGTAAGATTCATTCAAGAGTAATGTTCAAACTCATCAAATTCAATGCAGTTGTAATCAACATTCCACTAATTTTTTGTTGACTTGAAAGGCTGTCCCAAAAATTCATGTGAAAGAGTGAAAGGCCAAGAATTATCAAATCAATTTGAGGAATAAGATCAAATGGAAGGTATGTTTTGTTCTTTCAGGTTTTAAAGATTACTAAAAAAGCACAGTAATGAAAGGAAGGTAATATTTATTTGAGAAATAGACCCATAGGAAAATGAAAAAATATAGACTATTAACAGACTCATGCATATATGGAAATATGTAATATAATGAAGAGTATAAGAATAGTAAATAAAACCTATGTGGTTCTTACTATATAAGTTCCAGGCTCTGTTCTAGGTGCCTTGCACATTCCGATTCATTCATCCTCAAAGGTAACATTAAATTTCAATCCAACACAGCAGCACTACTCATAACAGCCAGAGGTGGAAACAAACCAAGTGTCTATTGAGGGATCCACGGATAAAGAAATTGTGGAATACACGTTTGATGAAATGTATTCAACCACAAAAAGCAATGAAGTACAGGTATAGGCGACAAGACGGATGAATCTCACAAGCATTACAATAAATGAAAGAATTCAGACACAAGTCGTCACGTTCTGTTTGATTCCTTTTATCTTGAATATACAGAATGGGCAAATTCACAGAGACAGAAAGCAGACTGGTGGTTTCTGGGGCCGGGGGAGGGTGAAAGGATGTGATTACAAGATTATGGGTTATTGGAGTTCCCGTCATGGCTCAGTGGTTAACGAATCCGACTAGGAACCATGAGGTTGCGGGTTCGATCCCTGGCCTTGCTCAGTGGGTTGAGGATCTGGCGTTGCCGTGAGCTGTGGTGTAGATGGCAGATGCGGCTCAGATCCCGCATTGCTGTGGCTGTGACAAAGGCCGGCAGCTACAGCTCCTGTTAGACCCCTAGCCTGGGAACCTCCACATGCTGCGGGTGCGGCTCTAGATAAGGCAAAAAAAAAAAAAAAGAAAGAAAAAAGCAAGATTATGGGTTATTGTTCCAGAGTGATGAAAAAGAGAGAGAGGTTGTAGTTGCATTGCCCCAAAACTGGGGTCTCCTCTTGGTGGAGGTTGAGCCAAAAGACACAACCAAGCCAAAGATCAGAAGGAAGTGTTTATTGCTTGGAGTAAGATCACCTAGGATCTTTCCCAAAGTAGTGTCTCCCCAAGCAGCAAAATCAGGGAAACTTTAAGTAGAGGGACATGCATATTCATAAACAGGCTTGAGCAGAGAATTCTGCATAGACGTGGTCAAAGGTAGACAGAGGCCAAGCTTCAGTTGACTGAAGTCAGGGGGGTCAGAAGAGGTCACATTATCATCCCTTAGGTTGCAGTTGATCTAGTGGTTGAAGGGGGTTTAAATTCTGCAAAACAGCTCAAGAAGGTGCTTCAGGCCAATCTTTACCATTGAGACAGAGCTGGGAGTCTTGACAACTGATTTATTATCTTGCTTAATAATAGTCAGTTGTTCTTTTGTTTCTTTAAGATCACTATCACTGAGACCGGTTCAAGGCCAAGCATTGTGGCCAGATCCCCAAATGGCTTAAGCCAGAAATGGCTTCTCTTATGGCAAAAAGCTCTGTGTAGTTCTTTTCCTCCGGGGACCCCCTACCCTGTCTGGTTCCGGTATCTGCTTAGAGTTGTAGGACATTGTGAGTTCACTAAATGCCCCTGAACTGCACACTTTAAACTGGTTGTTAATGTGAATTTCACCTCAAATTTTAGTCAGCAAAAATAAACCAAAAAATATTGCTTGGGTAATTGATTTATTCATATGGTGTACAGTAAAATTGAGTTTACTTCTTCATACCACATACTAAATACCAAGTATATTAAAGAGCTAAATGCAAAGCAGTACTTTAAAGCTTTAAGAAAATGTGGGAGAATATCTTTTTTTTTTTTTGGCCACACCATGGCATAAGGAAATTCCCAGGCCGTGGATCAAACCTGAGCCTAAACAGCAACCTGAGCTAACCTGCTGCAGTGCAGTGGGAACTCCTAGGAGAGTACCTTTCTGGTCTTTGAGAAGCTGGAATTCTCTGAGAAAAGACCATCAAAAAGTTAAACAGCAGGGCACAAACCAGGAGGGAATATTTGCAACCAGTGCAACTGACAGGGTTGTTGTTGAGAATACACGATCTCAGAAAAGAAAACAACCCAAGAGAAAAATGGGCAAAGGTCATGAACAATTTGCAGAAAAGGAAATCTGAAAAGTAATCAGGAACATGCAAATGGAAACAAAGAATCCCACATCTGTCAGATCGGCAAAAAAAAAAAAGTTTTCAAACAGCTGATGTTTCCCAGGACACAGAGACATGCGCAGCGCAGAGTGCAGCATTGCGGATGGGATGTAAAATCACTATAGAGAGCAATGTGGTGGTACCCGCCACCCATGGGTGAACACGTGGATACAAAAGAACAGTGGTTCTGCTGTCGATGTCCAGCCTGGAAACCCTCTCAAACGAGCAAAAAGAAAATAAGCAAATACACACGAGGATGTTCACTGCAACCCTTGAAATAAAAACAAAAATAGTGAAACAACTATCAGTAGTAGATTTAAATCATGCAAAAAATACTACAGTAGCTGCTCTTAAGAAGTGAACTCTTGCTTTCTGTATATATATATATACACACACACACACACACACGTCTTCTAAAACAAAATGGCGAGTGAAAATAAGTTGCAAGAAATTTAAGGCACATGCCATCTGTACCTGTCACCTTCAGGACAGTGATTCTTTCTGGGAAGGGAGTGTGAGGAGGAAGGGGCTAGGACAGGGATGGGCTTTGGGTGTATCTGCACTGATTTTGTTCATTACAAGTAAAAGGTTAGCAGCAATGGCAAAATGTGATAGCTGTTCCATCCAGGTGGTAAGGACAGGTGTGTTCATAAAATTATTTCTCACACTTTATATACACAAAACATTCCTTATTTCAAAGAAAGGAAGGAAGGGAGGGAGAAAGGGCGGAAAGAGAGAGACAGAGAAGCCAAGCATGGCCTGGTGGCGGTGATGTATCTGGACTGAAGATGTTAGCACAGCTGGGGGAGTTGGACGCCCTTGTCCCCAGCGGGAGGGAGGGAGCCCAGAGGGCCGAAGGGCTGTCTCGGGCCGGAGCCCCACACACTCTCTCTAGGAAGGACTGACCTGCAAGGGGGGCGCCTGGTGAGAGTGGGGGCTTCGAGGGAGACAGCAGATGTGGAAGCGATTCTGGGTCTTGGCAAACGTCAAGGAAGGAAAACGGGGCGGGGCGGGGCGGTGGGGGGGCGGTAGTGGGTGTGGGAGGGCATCAGATACAGGATGGAGCCCCTGCGGGGGTGTCTGCTTAAACCAGGCGGGATGGAGCTGTGTCTGCAGCTCCCCCAACCCCCCCCCCCCCGCGCCCCAGATAACAGCAAAAGAAAGAAAACAAAGCAGACCTCCGAGGGGAGGACAGCGACGGAGATGCGACAGATTTGACCATAACTGGTTCAGCAAACTGGATAGAACGGACGTCGCGCTGATGATTCCGTGAGACCCGGAGGACGCCAAAGGGTCATGAGGGCCTGAGAACACCGGGAGCCTTAGAGAGTCAAGAAGGCTGTGTTTTTGTAGGAGGAACTGAGCACAGGAGGCTGCACTGAAAGTCTTAAAAATGAATAATTAGATGCCCGCCTGCCCGGTCTAGCCTCCCACAGGCGGCTCCGCCCCTTTCCCTGGGCTTTGAAGGAGGCAGGTGCGCAGACAGCGAGGACAGCGCGGGAGGTAGGATCCTGGAGAAGGGGCCGTGCCCCGGAGGTGCTGCACTGAAAACGGGGAGCAGTTAGGGAGGGACCAACATCTCAAGCAGGCAGACCCCTGCCTGCCCCATCTTCCTTCCTCACGCCCCCCAGACCCTGGCGCTCGGGCTCAGCATCCCAGACAGGAAAGTGAATGTCCTTTTCCGTGGTCGAAACTGATTTTCCCAGGAGCTTGCTGGACATTTTGAAATGTGGGCGTTGGAGATTTCCAGGCGGTGAGGGTCTCCGGTTCTGACGCGGGACAGCCACCGCGACACAGGGGACCCATGAACTTGGGAGCGGAAGTCCCTCATTTCACAACCAGGAAACCCCATCGTCAAAGGCAGGGTCTGCCCGCGGGAGAACGCGGAGAAGTCAGACACCTGCTAGCACAGGTCATGCAGGTATTTGTTTTCCTGGAAGATAGAAATGCCGTAGAGTGAAGTGAAAACACACCACGTTGACTCCGAGGAAAGGAATTTCTAGGTGAAGTCAATTCTCTTACTTGCAGGTACAAACGGTTCCGTCACTTAAACTAGGCTATCAATGTATGGTCTGGCCAGGGCTCGGGGGACCCGCTTTAATGAATTAAAGTTGATTCATATCTCAAATACTGAACGATTGTCAATTGCCGCTTCTGAGGTAATTGAGAATGCTTGAAAGGTAATTGAAGTGATACTTTGCTCTCTTAATTAGCTCTACCTAACTTTTTAATTTCCTTGATAGAGCAGAGGCCTGGCTCGACTTTCTTCAGCCATCCAGGCTAAGGAAGTTTTTCGGGGTGAGAAAACGCTTCTGGCTCTTGTCTGGCCTGACAGAAATTTGGTTCAAGTTCAGAAAGCTGCTGACCTAGGCCCTCACGTAGCACTGACGGGGGAAGCCCAGCCCTAAGCCCGTCTTCTTTAGCCACTGATCAAATACTTCCATTGGAAACCTCCCTCTTCTAAGAAAGCAGAACGCACGTTTGAAACAGACATGCCTTTGGGCTGATCCGATTAATTAATTAAGAAACCAGGGCTTTAGGCAGTCAGCTGGTTACCTCTAGAAACATTTGCTTTTGATTCAACTTCTTTGTCAAAACAGAGATAAATGTGGGTAACAAGGCCTCCTGTAGGAAAATAATCCCCCCTCACTCGCTCTCTGAGGAGGCTCGCTGTGTCCTGTCCTCCTCCTGGGACGGAGATCCATGGAGCGCTTTGGCATAAAGAGATGCTGGGCGGCCTCTTTCAGAGGGGTTCCTGGGGCTGACCGTGCAGGTGGCAGACCCAGCACAACACAGGGCCCGAGCGCGGTGCGTGATCACCTCCCCGACCGGCATGTGACTCCACTTTTTGACTTCACATCTGGTCCCTCAAGTCCTCCCGCCCTTTTTTTCCTGCCGCCTTTCCCAGTCCCAGCTGCCGAGGAGACTGCACTCACCTACCTCGGCACCAAGCAAGGCCCGTCACGCTGCTCCTTGTGTTTGCCTGGACTGCTCAACTCCGAGGATGTAAGAGCCAGTTCTGCTGCGCAGGAGCAGCGTGGCCGCGATTGCTCTTAAAGATGTTGCTCTTCTGGGGTGTGGGCACACCCCGGGGCGCCGGCTGCGCGGGACAGAGAGGAGCCCCGGTTAGCGGTGGGGAGGGCCGGCGCTGGGGTGTCTCGGGCTGCCCTCTCCTTTTGAGCCTGTGTACTGGGTGGGGACTGGTTCTAAAAGCCCGGCTAGCCCTTGGGTGGGTTCAGTGGTTTGACCCAAGAGTAAAAAGCCCTGGCTCCGATGAACTTGAACTTCTACTCAATGGCAGGTGTATTTGTCTTTGGCGACGTTTAGAGAAATTTCTAGGGATCAGTCCTGAGACTCAGAAGTTGTTAGCATTTCTGACAATTAAGGAAGCAGCCAGTGATTTCTCACCTTATGTCAAACCCAGGGCTGGCTGCAGATGCAGGAGGAACCAGTCCTGGCTTATCTGGGCCGTTCAGCCAAGGGAGGCGCCAAGGTAAGGAAGAAACGGGCCTGATGTAACTTCATCCTTTTCACTGCTCTTGAAATGTTGAGAATCAAGTTTCCTTATTTTAATTCTCTTGCCATTAAGTAAACCTGTATATTAATATGTGCATATTTATTACTAATCTAAACACACTTGAATTGTATACTTCAGAATTAAATTAGGAAGCATAGACTTATTAATGCTAAAAAGAAAATGGATGTACACGCTGACGGATTTAGTTAGCTTTTATAAACGCTGAATTGGCTTCTTGGATTAAAATAATCTTATGTGTCTCTTGAAAAGATATTTACACTGACAGTTTATAAATGCTAACGAAATTCCTTCCAGACCAAGCAGCCAGGCCCTTAGACTTGGAGGCATTTAATTTTAGGAAAGGTGAAGTTTAAGATTAATTAATCATTTTCAGTTATTTTTCACATGACTTCATGATGTTTCAGTAAGTGTGCCAAAGTTCTTCTTTTTTGCAAGGAGCATCTATTTGTGTTTTCCAGTCTGTTCTTCGAAAGCTGTGCTTTTGGGACATGTGGATGTTGCAACCTCCTGGGAATACGTTCCACCGTTTTGTGTACAGTTTGATTCTGGTCTTCAAGGTTCCACGTGTATTTGTGTCATCTGGCTTGGAGACACTATTTAGGGACATTTCTAAAGACATCTTGGTATGAAAATCTTTTGCTATTTCCACGACATCAGTTTCCTTGTAAGCATTTACTTTAATTTGACTTTTCTGATCTGAAGTTCTGTTTATCTTAAAAAATGGTTTTCATTCAGTCAGCATCCTCTGGTTTCGGGTGCTTTGGACGTAGGCTCTACTTGCCGGCATTGATGGCGTTTACACCGGAGGCAGAGAGATCCTAGGCTTTTCCACCAGGCGGGTGTGCAGTGATTCCCTGCACAGTCTTTTCAGTGACTCTGTTTAACAATAAAATAGAGACGATAATACCTGCTTCACGGGGGTGCTGGGAAGATTAAACGAGATTGTGTGTGTAATATGTCTGGCAAGGTGGTCAATGATGGAAGCAACCCTGTAAAAGGTGGCTAATAATTAAATCCTAGTGGTCCTTTTTTTAGTACCTTTTTTAAAATTAATTTTATTACATTTACAGCTGTACAATGATCATCACAACCCAAGTTTATAGCATTTCCATCCCAAACCCCTGGCCCATCCCTCCGCCCGCCAAATCCTAGTGATCTTTGACTTTATTATTCGGCCCAATATTCCTGTTAAATATCCTTATTCAGATGTTGTTATTACATTTAATAGGATGTATCAATATCAAAAACCATGCAAAAATCAACTACAAAAATATAAAGATTAGTAACCTTTCTGTACTGCTTAAATAATTCCATTTTGATGACAGTTTTAAACTTACAAGAAAATGTGGGCCCACCTCTGTGCTTGCTCACCAAGCACGAAGAGTGCCTCTGCTTGAGGCATTACTGGAATCTAGTTCACAGGAATGGGGGGCTCTGCAGAGAGGATTTTCTGCTTTAAAGGGACTAATAAAAAGACCGAAACGCTTTGCAAATGAAGTGGTGCGTTTTAAAAAGAACAGCCACTATTTGTCTCGGTTTTCAGACCTCCAATTTGAAAAGGCTGTGCCTGGATTTGATGCCCAGACTTGAAAGCTCCCTAAACTGGGGGAACCATGTGTGAAACACATCAAGGGAATCGGGCTTCCCCCAATCCCAACTTCATTGTTTTTCTTGGAGGCGGAGAGAGCTGCTGTTTAGAAAAATTTCCAAGGTTTCTGTGATTTGTTATGAACTGAAGGTCGTTCCCTGGACTGGATCGTAGGAGGCACTGGAATCCGCCTGCCAGTCAACGTGGAAGCAGATGTGTGCTGGCAGTTCTGTAGGAGAGGAAAGAAAAGCTGGGAGAAAAAAACACTCCCTTGGCTTGCTGGGTTAGATTTCCTTTTGCGTCTCTCCAGACTGTCTTTCCCTCATCGTCCACTAGAGGGCGCCCAGCTACCAGCTGTGCCTGGGCTCCCAGCAGGGGTCTTTTCCTATCCTGGTCTCAGGAGACAGTTGAGGCCGGCTGCAGACTCAGGAGGATGCTGGGTCCAGGTTGGGGTTCAGAGCTCCCTCAAGAGGTGACCGTTTGACTCCCGGGGCTCTGAGAGCCCTGCACTTCTGCACTGGGACTTCAGAAGCCCTGAGGAGGGTTTTTCATTTTCTATCATCTCAGTTTCTTTGTTTCAAAAGGGTGCTGCTGGGATCAATTATGAGAGATCCTAGGGCTTTGGGGACTATCTTTCCTGCACTCCAGTTGTCGGACAGCTCCTTGGGAGCAATAGACTGGCATATTTGAAACCAGAATTCCAGAAAATCCAGAACAGATGTTTTCCCTGATCAGGGCAAGCTCTCTGTCACAGAGCCCCTGGTCCCTTCCGCACTGGCATCTTGTGGATGAGGGTGTTTACTCTCAATTCTTATTCACAGGTTGCTGGTTCACAGGTGGGATCCCTCTCAGCGTGCTGTTTAAGCAGGAGGATATGATGAATGTCTATCTCATTCTTTGTTTCTCCTGGCTCTGTGTTTAAGGACCTCATTTTGAGCAGCCTGCGCCTGTATGAATTACTTCTGCCACTCTGAAACATTTGATGGGAATAACCAAGAGCCTAGTCTCCAATTTCTGCCTTCCAGCATCCTTTTCACACGTGTCATTTGATACAACTATCACGCACGACTCTTGTGCCTCCCACTTCACAGATGAGAATAACAAGGCACAGAGCAGGTAAGTGCGGACGCCCTGACTTGGACTCACATCATCTGATTCAAAAGGGATTACTCACGTTTGGATTTGACTTTGGAGAAAACCTCTGGCTCCCTGACCTTCGCCTGTGTGTGTTAGCAGGAGATTGTGACATTCCCTCCAGATGCTCTTCAGAAAATGGCAGCGATGGCCTTTTCCTGGACAGGTTGAAGGGCGTCCTTCCTTGAGGCAGGAGGATGAACTGGACAAACCCTGGAGGTGGCTTCAGGAACAAAGCACTCCGAAATAGACAGATGGGTCCCTTTTGACACAAGAACGTTTATGGATAATCGTATGGAAACAGGCAATTTCCAGTCCAATTAATAACGACCGTGGAGCCTTTTAGGAGGTGCTCATCTCTGTGATAGATTAAAAAAACTGTTTTCCGCTTTGAGACTTCATTGTTCTTCCGACCCGCGAGTGGACAGTGCAGTTCTCCGAGTGACCACAGGGTGGCGGAGTGACTTCAGCTTCTTGCCTTTCAGTCTCAGGACAGGAAGCAGGGCTCCAGTCAAAGGGAGCAAAATGGAGCAACCAGGAGTTTGTGCAGTGTGACATGGACTTCGTGTTTATAAACGTCTTAAAAAGGGAGCATAAAGATCTCCATTTCCGGAACATCGGTGAGGAGAGAGCGTGCTCAATTCTGAAGCAGTCAGTACAAGAGGCCCTTGGAAACAGCTCGTGCAGCCAAGTCAGACCCGCCCACTGGCCCTTGGCCTGGTGATGCTGAGGGAGCTCTGTCCTGCGGAATTCCGGAACTGCCGCCTCCCGCCTCTGTCTTTCCTGCGGCTCTGCTTTTAGAGATTGCTGGTCCCCATTAAAAAACCCATTAGTTATTAAATGGGTGGTTTAAGTGTGTATAAAGTGAGGGGGGCAAGGCACAGCGCAATGGGGCAGCAATCCGTTTCTGAACCCCAGACCTGGACACGTGTTCCTGACACGTGTGGCTGCACGTGGGGGGATGGTGAGGCATATTTAAGCGCGGGGCTAATTCGGACTCCCTGTGACACGCAGGCACTGCCCCACACCACGGCAGCACAGAGGCCCCTGGACCTGAAGCAGCGTTTCCTGCAGGCCTTCGGTGAGCCTCACGGCGCAGGTGTGAGCCGTGGCCCGACCTGGTGGGTAGTTGGGGCCTGACAGGTCCCATGGGTGCCCGTGCAGAAGCTCTGGGCTCTCACCTCCTGCACTTTCGCTGTGCCCTGGACGTCAGTACATAAAGACAGCAGAAGTTTGATGCCATTCAATCTAGTCCTCTTAACAAGGTTAGCAAAAGCAACATTGAATTTCAACGTAGAAACATTTTTCCAAGCAAAACTTGATGGATGGGAGTTCCCGTCGTGGCTCAGTGGTTAACGAATCCGACTAGGAACCATGAGGTTGCGGGTTCGATCCCTGGCATCGCTCAGTGGGTTAAGGATCCAGAGTTGCTGTGAGCTGTGGTGTAGGTCGCAGATGTGGCTCGGATCCTGCATTGCTGTGGCTGTGGTGTAGGCCGGCGGCTACAGCTCGGATTAGACTCCTAGCCCGGGAACCTCCATATGCCGCGGGTGCGGCTCTGAAAAGACAAAAAGACCAAAAAAATAAAAAAACAAACCTTGATGGATGGAGGAAACTCTAACATTTTTTGTAGAAGTGATTAATACTCATTTTTTGCAAATTTTTGAGATTGTAGATTTCCGTGTGTGTGCATGTGCACATGTTTACATGCATTTGTTTATGAGCCACACACGTATAAAACACACACACACAGCATGAAACGGGGGAGGTGTTGCTGCTCAAGTTTCAGAACAGAGGCTTATATATTTAGCTTCTTCCCTCCTCCAGTATCTGCCTTTGTGTCCACGTTTATGGAATTCATTTATGAGGCTTTTCGTGATATTCAAAGGACACCTACTGTGTGCCAGGCAAATTATAATGACTCAGAGTCATGCTTGTTTTTAGAAAAAGACAGACCCCGGGGGAATCCATCCTCGATGTGGCGGTGGTGTGTGTGTGGGGGGGACCTGGGCCCTGTTCTTCCTGTCTGGGTGTCTGCCCTTGGTCCTCTCACCCCAGTTCACGGCCAATAGCAGTCGGCACATCAGGAAATTGTTGTCAGCGCAGATGGACGAGGATAAAGTGCTCTTCGTGGTGTACACAGGAAGAATGCAATGACTACCTAGCCTTTATAATTCCTCCTCTCTCTTTGTCACCTGAAGCTTCTCAGCGTCCTCTCTGACAGGTATCATCACGTGCTCGTGGTCCAGCTAGGGTGGGGACCAGAGGGCAACTGCACACAGTGCTTTTTTTATTAATTAGTCCTTTTAGGGTCGCACCCGCAGCATATGGAAGTTCACTGGCCTAGGGGCTGATTTGGAGCCGCAGCTGCCAGCCTGCACCTCAGCCACAGCAACACCGGATCCAAGCTGCAACCTAGACCACAGCTCGTGCCCTGGCCTGTGACTGGGTGGCTTGGCTGGGAGCCTGCCTCCTCCCGAGGCATCGCTTCTGTGTCAGAAACTGTCATCCCTTAAGGAGGGCGTGACCCGCAGGAACAGATGGACGACAGGATGGCGGGGCCTCAGGGGACGGCCTTGAGACCCCATGTGAGCTCCTGTTTCTCAGAGAATCAGATCAGGGAGCCCCAGGTGACTTTTCAGGGAATCAGGACACAGGTCCCCACTGGCACCCATGGGGCAAAGGTGACCTGAGAGGGCACTGCCTGCAGGTTGGAACTGGGGCTTCCTGGAGCCACACCCGCCCCAGGAGCTGAAGGTGTGTAGGGAGGAGCCGTGACCTTGTGCCTTGAGCCTGACTTCCCATGGTCACCAACGAGGGACCCCAAGCCCTCATCTCTGCCGAGGGAGGGCCCATCAGGGCAGCTCCAAAGGGCTGTGAGCTGCGGCCCAGGCTTCCTGTGCCCTAAGCCAAGGCCTGTGGTGGCTGATGAGCAGTGGGCGACCCTGTGGCCAGAGGCTGCCAAGCACCAAAGGGTGCCATGTGTCTGCTGGAAAGAGGTGGGGAGGGGGGAGAGAGGGGAGGCCCAGAGGAGCAGGGAGATGCCATAGGAGGGCAGGGACTAGGGACCCTGAGTTCCTGGTTACTCGGCTGTCCCGTGGCTCTGCTGCTTCGCAGGCAGCTCTGGGTTTGCCTTGTGTGGACGAGCCCCTTGGCTGACTTGGATGTTCCCACACAGCCCTTCTCCACTGGGAACCGCAGCACATGAAACCTGATCTGAGTGACAATTTTCTCGACTCTGCCCAGGATCGTTTGTAACTAGAACCATTCCGGGTGCAGAGAAGAAAAGCAAATTCACTCCATGCAGTGGATGCCTTGGGGCACTGGGATTTTTTTCCTTTGCCCCTTTGTGACACGTTCTTCCATTTTCTAACTCTGAACATTGGTTTCCCCTGCTTCCTGTCTCTTCTGAATCTTTTATTTTTTTTAATCTCCCTTCTTGGGTTATTTTTTCCATCCTTTACCCTCCTAGGCAGGGAGGGAGAAGCAGAAACCCGGGGCAGAGCTGGCGTATTTTCATTAGCGATGAGTGATGATTCTGCTTGACTCAAAAGTCTGCACACGGAGGGAGTGGGATCCAAAATAAAACGTGGCCATCGGTAACTCAACCAGTCGTTTTTTTGTTTTTTTCAGGTTAGCCGTTAAGAAGAAAAGAAAGTTCAGCAGTTGTAGTGCTCACGCACTCGTGCCCTTCCCCCCACAACTGCTGACCTTGCAACAGAACACGATTCTCTGTTCCATCTCTCTCTCTCTCAATCTCTCTCTCTCTCTTTTTCTTTTTCTCAGGGCCACACCTGCAGCGTATGGAGGTTCCCAGGCTGGGGGTCGAATCAGAGCTGCAGCTGCGGGACTACACCACAGCCACAGCAACGCGGGATCCGAGCCGCATCTGCGACTTACACCGCAGCTCAGGGCAGCGCTGGATCCTTAACTCACTGAGCGAGGCCAGGGATCGAACCCACATCCTCATGGGTACTGGTTGGGTTCCATACTGCTGAGCCCCAATGGGAACTCCGTGTCCCATCTCTCCTCAAGGCAGCTTCTCCATCCTTCCTTTAACGTGTTTGAATTTTAGCTTCTTTTGACAGATAATAAGCACACATGGCCAAACTTCAACAGGAACGGTAAAAGCCATGCTGGGAAGAGGGTCATCAGCCCTCCCGGCTTCCTAAGGCACCCTGCTCCCCTCCCCAAGGAAATCACCTCCGCCAACTTCTTCCCTAGTCTTTGTGGATTCAGCTCTCCAAGCAGCCATGAACGATGGATCAGGTGAGGTGAAGTGCACTGGCAGAGCTGGTGATGGGGAAGCCGGGGCAAGGTGGCGACCGGGCTGAGGAGGCGTCCTGCTGGTGGAGTTGGTGACTGATGGCAGAGTCAGGGGCTCTGGTCGTGGGTGGCGGCCCTTGGGGCCGTTTCTGCTCCCCATCTCTCCCGCCTCGCCGGGGCCTGTCCAGTGTGGGCCAAGGCAGCGGTCCCTAATCTCTGGATGCTCTGCCCCTGGGCGGGGTGCTGGGGGGACAAGGAGATAAGCCGGGTCTCCTTCCAAAAAACGCTCGCCCGAGCTCTGGCTTTGGTACGGAGAGGAGGCTCTGCGGGTGGAGACAATGATTTGTTATTGTTATTGTTTAATATTCATCAAGGGCCTGTAATGTGTTGGATGACATTGAAAAAGACTCGCGGCTGGTCAAATTCAACTGAGCTCAGACCTGGCCTGGTGCCTCCAGGTCCCTGGCAGGCCAAGTTCTGGTTTTTCTTTCTTTGTCCTTAAGAATGACCTCACAGACCAGACAGGAGAAGCCCCTGATGGTGCTCCTTAGAAAAGGCGCTGCTCTTCATCATCTCCCTGCCTCAAGAATCCTGTTATCCCCGAGGATGGGAGAACCAGTGAGGGATGGTGACCTGAAAAGGTGACAAAGCAAATCAGGGCAAGTGGCATCCCTGAGCCCAACCTATAATATCAGCAAAGCGGTGCTTCCGTCCTCCCTCCCCTTCTCTCTGGTTTGGATGCTCCCTCCCCCAGACACGCAGGCTCCTCATTCTCCTTCCCCTTTCAAGACCACCTGCCAGGAAGCAATCACACACTTATTCATACTAAAGAGTAAGTGACTGATAGCTAACTGTCATAGTGCTCAGAACATGTCAGACACCTGCTGCGTGTTTTTACCTCCATTGTGTTGGTTAATACCCCAGCCACCCTTTGTGGCAAGTGTTGGCATTAGCCACATTTTGCAGACTGAGGGGACACAGCGTGCAAAGTCATACTGTTATCAGGTAGGAGGAGCCCAGATGCATAAGCACTGGCCTGCAGCTTCCCGGCTACCACGCCGGGGCAGCGTACCCTTTGACAAAGCAGAAGAGCTCTTTAGGCCAGTGAGCTCAGCCCTGGATGGACATTCAAACCACCTGGGGTTTCAAGCATGCCAATGCTTGGGCCCCTTTCCTGAGACTGGGATTTAATTGGCCTGGTCGGGGCGGGGGAGCAGCATTGGTGTATTTAAAACACTCCCCTGTGACTGCACTGGGCCCCCGGGAGCTAAGAAGCCCTGCTGAGTAAGTAGGTCGTGGGAGGGCAGCAAACACAGGGCGGGGGGCACATTTCGGAAATTTGCCCCCAGCAGGGGAGAGTGCCTACTAAAGAGATTTGTTCTTAAGCCCTGGGAGGTGAAGCCAATGAATTAATTGTGCTTTCTGGAAGGTAGGATGTGGTTGGGCCAGTTGAAATTCTGGAGCCCAGGGACCAATTTACCAAAAGACAGCAAGCCGAGGGTGGCCTTCGAAAGATTCCCAGAAATCTGGGACTATTGCAGTGACCGATGGGGCCCGACCCCCTTTTTTTTCTCCAACAGGCAGAACAGAAGCTATTCTCCAAGACCCCTGCGGTGCCACAGGAGGAAGGCCGCGGGAGCCGGGAGGAGGAGGTAATTGTGGGAGGGGGTAAGAAGTGGGAGAGACCAGGGAAAGAGAACTGGAACCGTGTAACCTTGCCCCCAGCATGAGGGTCTTCCCGCAGTGTGGAGAGTGTGAGGCCCAGACCTCAGAAGGTGGAGCTGGCCCCCCGCTGTGCTTTCTCTCCTGGGCGTGTCACACATGCCTCCACTGGGCGAAGCCCGCCTAGAAAGGGCTGGCTGTTCAGCGGACTTGGCGGTTTGAGATTGTTCATTTTTTTTTTTAAATCAAAGTATAGTTGATTTGCAATGTTCTGCCAATTTCTGCTGTATAGCGAAGTGACTCAGTCACACACACACACACGCACACGCACACGCACACACATTTTTTTTTATGTTCTTTCCCATCACGGTCTATCCCAGCAGACTGGGTATAGTTCCCTGAGCTACACAGTTGGACCTTAGAGTTTATCCTTTTTTTTTTGTCTTTTGTCTTTTTAGGGCCAAACCTGCGGCATATGGAGGTTCTCAGGCTAGGGGTCTAATCAGAGCTACAGCTGCCGGTCTACACCACAGCCACAGCAACGCGGGATCCGAGCCGCGTCTGCAACCTACACTACAGCTCACAGCAATGCCGGGTCCTTAACCCACTGAGCGAGGCCAGGGATCGAACCCACAACCTCAAGGTTCCTAGCTGGATTCATTTCTGCTGAGCCACAACAGGAACTCCCCAGCATTTATCCATATTAAACATTATAGTTTGCATCTACTAACCCCAAACTCCTAGTCCATCCCACTCCCCTCCCAGCTTTGGCAACCACAGGTCTGTCCTCTAAGTCTGTGAATCTGTTTTTGTTCTATAGATAGGTTCATCTGTGCCCTATTTTAGATTCCACATGTAAATGATATTATACGGTATTTGTCTTTCTCCCTCTGACTTCACTTAAGCGTGAGAATCTCTAGGTCCATCCACATTGCTGCAAATGGCATTATTTCATTCCTTTTTATGACTGAGTAGTATTCCATTGTATGTATGTACCACATTTTTGTAGTCACCTCCCATGGTTCGCCTAGAGCCAGATGTGATGGGTGTCCAGAAGGATGACTAATTGTCCACGTTTGCAAGGGACTGATGGGGTGCTTGGGTTGTGGAACCTTCAGTGCTAAACTGGAGAAAATCTTGGGAAGCCTGGGATGTGCTGGTCACCCTACTGCCCCATGAAGCCTCAGAAGCAAAAGCCCACAATGGGTAGTTGGCTGCTCCACGACTCCACTTGTCAGAGCTTGTGTGAAGGGGGCATGTTGACGTATTCTGGAGTTTGGCTGTCTTCCTAATGGTTGTTGGTGACATGGCAGGAAGACCCTATCAGAGTCAGTGATCCTACCAATTGTTTCCCATTTTTTCTGACATGTGGAAAAGAAATGCATCAACTATACAGATGGGGGGGCATGTAGAAGAGGAAGCAAAGCTTTAAGTCAGAGACTGAGTGTCTTTGGGGAGAGGTGGGAAATTCACTAAGAAGACAGGAATTTTTGGAAAATAGCAATTAGGCCACATGCCAGTGTAGAGGGATGAAGTTGTACTGGGTACGGCACACAATAATGGTCAAAATAAGGGTCTCTCTCTCTCTCTCTCTCTCTCTCTCTTTTTTTGCTTTTTAGGGCCGTACCCGAGGTATTTGGAGGTTCCCAGGCTAGGGGTCAAATTGGAGCTGTAGCTGCCGGCCTGCTCCACAGCCACAGCAACGCAGGATCTGAGCCGCATCGGCTACCTACACCACAGCTCATGGCAATGTTGGATCCTTAACCCACTGAGCGAGGCCAGAGATCAAACCTGCATCCTCATGGGTGCTAGTCAGATTCGTTAACCACTGAGCCACGACGGGAACTCCACGGCCGCTCTCCTTTGAACACAAGAGTTGTGCCAGGTACTGGGGTAAGATTTGTCAACATTTGTTTGAAAAATACAGAAAGACATACACACACATTAAATGTCCTATAACCCCCTGCTGTTCTGCGGTGGTGAGCATGACTCCGTGAAGGCAGGTAGGAGAGCTGCCCTGCCTCACCTGGGCCATCCAGTCTCATGGTCCAAAGGGATCTCAGCCAGCAGCTGGGGACACGTCCTTCCTGAATTTCCCGCCGTGTAATGCAGATGAATTTATGTCAGTAACAGGCATGTCTTTACAAACGTATATTTGGTCTGCAACTCTTTTCATATTGTTTTGTTTTTAGCATATATAGACATCCTTCTTGCCGAACGGTTGGATATTGATCTTCGTGTTTCTTTTAACTTCTACTGAGAATTCCAGTGTGTGAATGTAACATAATTTTTCTGTCTCTCCCTTTTTGGTAATTTACTTGTTTCAGATATTATTATTATTTTCGTTTTGCTATTACAGTGGCTTATTAAACGTTTCTTACATATCTTTCCATAGGTAAAAAAATTTTACATAGCTTTCTGTTGAGTACATACTTATAAGTGGGGTGGTGTCTGGATTCATCTACATTTTGATGTTTATAAATACTGCAAAATTAACACTCAAAAAGATGGTACCAATTTCTATTTCCAACTGTATTTCTCCATGACCCTGTTGTTATTGGATGTTAGAGTTTTCAAAAAGAAAACTTGCTGGCCTTAAGGGTGAGAAGTGGTATTTTGTTCAATACGCAATTCATTGATCGTCTTTTTAAAAACTGAAGTGTAGTTGATTTACGATATTGTTTTAATTTCAAGTGTACAGCAAAGAAACAAAAAAGATATACATGTATTTTTTCAGATTGTTTTCCATTAAAGGTTATGATAAGATATTGTATATAGTTCCCTGTGCTACACAGCTCTCATTTTATTTTATGTATAGCAGTTTGTATCTGTTAAGCCTATACTCCTAATTTATCCCTCCGCCTGCCTTTCCCCCTTGGTAACCATAATTTTGTTTTCTATGTCTGTGAACCTATTTCTTTTTTGTATATGGATTCATTTGCATTTTTTAGATTTCATATATAAGTGATATCATATAGTATTTGTCTTTCTCTGACTGACTCAGTATAATAATCTCTAAGTTCATCCATGTTGTTACAAATGGCATTATTTCATTTTTATTATGTTTGAGCAATATTATATCTATATCTCACATCTTCCTAAGCCAGTCTTCTGTTGATGGCCTCTTGGGTTGCTTCTATGTCTTGGCTATTGTAAATAGTGCTGCCATAAACATCGGGTGCGTGTATTTTTTGAATTAGAGTTTTCACATATATGGCCAGGAATGGGATTGCTGGATACATAGTAACTCTATTTTTCATTTTTAAGGAACCGCCATGTTTTTTTGCTTTTGTCCTTTATTTTTACAGCCCCAACTGGAATTTCCCAGGAAGGGGGTCGAATCGGAGCCACAGCTACAGTCCACACCACAGCCATGGCAATGCAGGATCTGAGCTGCAACTGTGACCTACACTGCAGCTTGTGCCAATGTTGGACCCTTAAGCCACTGCATGAGGCCAGGGATCAAACCTGCATCCTCGCAGACACTCTCTTGGGTTCTTAAGCCACTGAGCTACCATGGGAACTCTTTCACACTGTTTTTAATCACTTTTTGAAGTGAATGGGAGCATGTTCTCATTTATCTGTTGGCCATTTTAATTTCCTATTCTGTTCATCTACTCTACCTAGAGCTTTTTCGTTTTTTTGGGGGGGGGTTATTTTTAGGGCCACACCTGGGGCTTATGGAGGTTCCCAGGCTAGGGGTCCAGTTGGAGCTTCAGCTGCCAGTCTCCGCCACAGCCACAGCAGCACTGGGCCTGAGCCGCGTCTGCAGCCTACACCACAGCTCACAGCAACGCTGGATCCTTAACCCACTAAGCAAGGCCAGGGATCGAACCCGCAACCTCATGGATCCTAGTCAGGTTCTCTGACTGCTGAGCCATGATGAGAGCTTCAACTCTACCTAGCTTTTTTTTTTTTGTAAAGTACTTTATTATACATTTATTACAGATTTTTTTGTCTAAGACATATAAACACTTTGAGCATTATAATCTATTTCATTATGCTTTTTACTTTTCAAATAAGGTTTCCTTTTGACTTGGTAAAATCTGTTAATTCATTTCAGTTTTCTCTGTTCCTGTGATTTTATATGATGGTACCATCCTTGCTGAATTCTTTGCCCATATTCTCATATTTAAATTAATGCTGCAGAAAGCTAGAAAAAGTCTGTAGGACCTCAGAGATACCAGTAAATAGGGCTCGGGTGACAAAACGAAAATAAAAATGTAACAAAAGAGGAACATAAATTTCATAGGTGTTGCCAAGTCGAAGCCTGGCCAGATTTTGATACGGGGAAAGTTTGATGCAAAAAGCCCTCCAGTCTTTTCTTACCTTCTCTCTTGATCTTTGGGTTTGACAAGACTAATTTTGGAAATCCTGGTTTGACTGTTTCCACGACGAGCATTCTGTCTGCTCTTCTCCAGGCCGTGCCATCGTGGGCAAGCCCTGGTGAAAAAAAAAAAAAAAAAAGGCTGTTAAAAAAAATGGGCTACCTAGGGTGGCAGAAAGTGAGTTTCTAGTCACTGAAGTTACTCAGACCTCTTGGGGTTTTTATCGGCAAGATGGCATCCTAGGGTCTGATGACTGTAAGCCCTTTCCAACCCTGGGGTTCTCTGGTTCTGGGACTCAGCAGTGGCATGTGTGAATGGGGAGCAATGCCATATTATGTGTTGAACAGTCATAGAACCGGAGATCATCAGAGAGGAGTAAGGAATTGAGCACGTTTTCATGGGAGTGCAAATCCCGACCTGGAGGGAGGTGCTGGTAGAGAGGACAGCGGGGCCCTATTTCAGGAGCCTGTGCATAATTCTGTCTGAGGGCCTAACGCGAAGCTGGCATGGAGGCAGGACCCAGGAGTGAAGGAAGACTTGAACCATCTGGGCGTCAAGCGGAGACTCAGGCAGCTAAAAACAGATAATGTCTCATCTTGCCTTGCTGACAGTCTCATCTCCAAAGGGAGGGGAAGCCAGAGGGACGCCGGTAATTGGGACCAGAAGGAGTCTGTTCGGGGGAGAAGACGAGAGCACAGGAGACTGGCCCCAGGCTCGGGGTCCCTTGAGCAGGGAAGAGGAGCTGAGAACGGAGGGGGCATGTTGGCCATGGGTGAGCAGGACCCGGTGCAAAGGGGTCAGAAAGAAGAGGGGTGACGCTTCCCCCTAAAGCCTTTGAAATGTCAGCCTGGTGACAAGGGTGGGGAGCTCGACATGGCCATTCTGCTTATGCAATTGTAAGTGACCCAGAAAGAAAGAGGTGGAGAAGGCTTGTAAAGAAACCAATGAAGCTACACAAAAGAGGGGTGTCTTAGGGTGTCCAAATGGGATGGATGTGTGTGCATGCACATACCTACCCATTTACACACAATTGTTTTAAGGAATTGGTGCACGTCACTGCGGGGCTGGAAAGTCTGACATCCACAGGGCAAGCCAGCAGACTGGAAATTCAGGTGAGAGCTGATTTTGCTATCTCGAGTCCAAATGCTGCAGGGCAGCAGACAAGGTTCCTATGGTGCAGTCTCGAGAAGTCCTCCTACTTTCGGGAAGCTCAGTCTTTGTCCATAAAGTCTTCAATCACCTGGATGAGGCCCACACACAAACTTTACTCAGAGTTTACCCATGGAAATGTTCATTATCTAAAAAGACTTGCTCAGTGACAGCAACATCAAGACTGGTGTTTGAGCAAACAACTGGGCACCTTAGCCTGGGCCTGCTCACACCTAAGTAACCATCAGGATCATATAGCCCAAGGGCCAGTTCAAATCAGCTGCCCTGCCGCAGGATGAATCCCAGGAAAGCCAAGGTGGAAAATGGCCAGTGGACCATCTACACACCGTGGTGGAAACACCAAGGATAGCGGGGTGCAGGTCACTTGTCTTCTTTCTCTCTCTCTCTCTCTCTTTTTTTTTTTTTTTTTTCCGCTCTTTAGTTCTACAACCGTGGCATATGGCGGTTCCCAGGCTACGGTTCAAATCGGAGTTTCAGCTGCTGGGCTACACCAAAGCCATAGCAACACAGGATTCGAGCCACGCCTGCAACCTACACCACAGCTCACAGCAGTGCCGGATCCTTAACCCACTGAGCAGGTCCAGGGATTGAACCTGCATGGATACTAGTCAGATTCTTAACCCACTGAGCCACAGTGGAACTCCCACTTCTCTTCTCTTTTTGCCGAGGGAAAATCTCTGTAACCCGGAGAGTGAAACCTTCAGTGTGTAAGAGAGACCCACGCACCTCGAAATCCAGCAGCCTCGAGGCCGAGACCAGTTACAGCTCAGGATGCTAGAGCTCCCTGGAGAGTAGTGTTTTGAGCTCCTGTTGAGAATTTAGAGAGATGACAGAGAGGCAAGGGGGGGGGGCAGAGATATAGGCTGGCATTCAGCTTTTCATGCAGGGAACATCCTGGGTATAAATCGTGGGCCACTTGTTAAAATAAATTACAACCGAGATTGCTCAGAATCAAGGTTGCAGAGAGAGGAGCCAGTCCAGGGGTAACAGGTTTGAGGTGTGTCAGCACCTGTGTGTACAGATGCCTCCTCCCAGCCCCAGGCCTGGAGTTGCCTTCCTTCATCCCACTTAGCATCTTTTCTGGAAGTTGGGCAGAACGTAAGGGGCACAGTCAGAGCCCAAGTGCCCATAGCTGCACATAACAGGACCCAGGACATTAATGGAGCTTGTGTTCTTTCTCTTACTCTACAGCAGGGCTGGCAAATTATGGCCATGGGCTGAATCCAGGCCCCCAGCTATTTTTGTCTATTCTGTGAGCTAAGAATGGATTTGTTAAATGGTTGGTGGAAAACAAACAAACAAAAAAAAAACCCGATATTTTGCGACATGTGAAAACGATATGAAATTCAAATGTTGGTGCCCATAAATAAAGTTTTGTTGGAACACAGCCATGCCCTTTGTTTATACACCGTCTGTGGCTGCTTTGGGGTGAGAAAAAGTGGAGCTGAGAAGTTGTGACAAGAGAGTGTCTGACCTGCAAAGCCTAAAATATTTATCCTCTGGTCCTTTATGGAAAAAGTGTGCTAACCTCCGTCCTCTAGCCCGTTGGTCAGTTTTTCTATGGCTCCTGTGTTAACGGTTACTACCAGAGCCTTATGAAAGCATGTGATAACCCGGGAACCACATATAAGGCATTTTTGATAGTGGTGTAGCTTGAAGGAAGTGATACCAAGGAGCATGGCAGGAAAAGGGGAGATGGGACAGGCAGCGTGGTGGGGCATTCTGGAATTTAGTCTCATCCTTTAGACTGTGGGCTTGGCTTTCAGTAGGGCCTTTGCAAAGGCTCCCGTGATATTCTGTGGATCTAATAGTGCAAATGTGGATTAGATGATAAGAATTAGATGTTTGTGTCTTGAGCTGATCAACTGTTCCCGTAGGATTTGGTTAATGTATCACTGCCATGCTGAGGTCCTGGTGCTGTGCTCTGGGGTCCTGTCTCGGGGTCTGTTCTCGCTAGCATTTACGTCAAACCGTAGGATAAAGACAGAGTGTGGTTATGCAGTCCAAAGTAAAATAAGGCTGCATGTGTTAGCAGTTTAAGTTGGAAAGCCGGGAGTTTCACATCAAAAAAGATGATGCTTGGAGTTCCCGTCAGGGTGCAGTGGAAATGAATCTGACTAGGAACCATGAGGTTGTGGGTTCGATCCCTGCCCTCGTTCAGTGGGTTAAGGGTCCGGCATTGCTGTGAGCTGTGGTTTACGTCGCAAATGTGGCTTGGATCTGGCATTGCTATGGCTCTGGCGTAGGCCGGCAGCAACAGCTCCGATTAGACCCCTAGCCTGGGAACCTCCATATGCCGCGGGTGTGGCCCTAAAAAGACAAAACGACAAAAAAAAAAGAAAGATGATGCTGTATTTATGTTCTCTTCTTCAAATCAAATAGCCTTCGTGCCTTCTATTCCTCCTGTGATGTTGTTCCCAGACCTGTAACCACTCTGACCGGGCTTCTCCCTGGTCATTTCTCTTGCAGAGTTCTCTCCTACAGCGTGGAGGTGGAACAGGACACAAGGCTCCCAGTGCATCAACAAGGAGGATGTCATAAAAGATTAAGAAGGGAAGAGGGAGAGACACCCCAGGGCTTGAGCTGCACTGGATGGATGCGCTGGGAGCATGGTGTCCCGTTCCACCGGAGCCCTTAGGAGAGAACTCTGCAAGAGAAATGGCCGGGGAGAAGCTTGCCCAGGGTGGGCAGTGGGGAAGGAAGGCAGCCAGTAAAGGGTGTTGATGTAGGCAGCTCCCACTGTGGGTACCTAGGGCTTAACGCTGCAGGGAAACTCTGGAAATGGCATAGAGCACACCTCTCCTGCTCCCACCCAAGGGTGAGGCTGCGGGGCATCTGTCGCTGACCAAGGGCTGTGTCCGGGGATCTATCCCAGGCTTCGGAGAGAGCCCCTGACTCAGAGACAGGACACCAAGTCTCGATGGAGGTGGTGCCAGCGGGCGTGTCACAGGCATCAGAACCATCCTGAGATGTTTGAAGGGCTGTGACGTGGGTGAGAATTACCGAGAACAAATTTGTGGTGAAAAGAGAGACCTTTTCTAACAGTCGGAGTGACCTGAATCGGTGACGTCACGGGGCGTGCAGCTCCCAGCAGCAGGGCTTGAAGGGTCAGATCTGGGAGACGCTGTGGAGGCATTCTGACTCTGAGCCCAGTGTTGAAAAGAATGACACGCTGTCCCCTTCTGGGTCCAAGATGCTCTCCTTGTGTGAATGAATTTCTAAAGGACACGGGAGCACCCGTTTGGGGGTGACGAGTCTGGCAGTGATGGAGCAGGGCTGCAGGTCAGTGAAATCCTGTTGTGCCCACCATCCCCCGTGCTCCCTGTCTGAGTCCAGCCCTAGATAAGAGCAAGGGAAGGGCAAGCCATTTCTGGCCCAGGGCTTTGATCCCCATCCTGAGCATCAGCGCTGGTGAGCAAAACTGAAGCACAATTGAAGAGTTCAGAATCAGCCCCTCGGGCAATAACATTACGGCAGGAGGCAGTGGGAGGTCCTGAGAGCCCACCAGCCCAGTGGCCCCTCAGCTTTGTTTCGGAGCCCGCGGGGCCCTGGGGGCTTCATACCCCTTCGTGCCTTCCTCCCCGGGCCCTCTGAGCTTGAGTTCAGCCCCTTACGACAGAGGCAGCTCATTATTTTGCTGCAGTTGACTTGAAATCTGAAATCAATCGGGTATCAAGTATGCAGGCCTCAGTTTGATACCGTTTTTCAAAGGTGCAATAATGTTC
Organism: Catagonus wagneri; assembly: GCA_004024745.2. Lineage (NCBI taxonomy): Eukaryota > Metazoa > Chordata > Mammalia > Artiodactyla > Tayassuidae > Catagonus > Catagonus wagneri. Next base: position 15,062 of record PVHT020003428.1, on the reverse strand, counting down.
AGAAATGACACTGCATTTCCTAATTATGAAATTCTGTTGTTGCCGCTCCATCTAGGATGACTTGGCCGCAGGGTTTTCTCTTTTCTTTCTTCCTTTTTTTTTTCTTTTTTTCTTTTCTGGGTTTAGCACACACTACGATTATTTTCAAATTGCTTTGGAAGAATATATTTCATCAGCGAACTATGAGCATGCTTATTACTGAAGTTTGGAGGCAATTTGAGAGGAAGGATAAATGAGCACAGACTCCGGAGGCCTCGGAAAGCAAGCCCTTCGTGGTCCCCATGCTGGCTTCTTAGCACAGCTAATAAAACCTTTCACTGTCAGCACCTCCAGTCTCTCCTGCCCTCCTCACTCGCGGTGCATGGGTCAAGGTCCTGAATTACCTGGGCACTGGAACGGGCTGGCAGGATACCCCTGCTCCACATCTGAACTGGGCAACAGCTCTGGGGAAGGATGGAGAAGAGGCAGGAAGTTAAGGGCTCCCTGAAAAAGCCAGCATCCCTCATGCCTCCAGGAGCCGCGCAACCAGAATTGCGTCCACGAATCCTGGAGCTCCAGGGAAGCGGAGGCTTTGTTTGCTGGGGAACATGGTTGCCTCTGCGGGCAGTGGGACTGTGGAATGAGCTCCCAGTGTTTAAAAAGGGGTCCAGGAGTTCCCTCTGTGGTGCAGCAAGTTAAGGATCCCGACTTGTCTCTGCGGCGGCTTAGGTGACTGCTGCTGAGGCACGGGTTCGATCCCCAGCCCAGCGTGGTAGGTTAAGGATCCGGCATCACCGTAGCTGTGGTGTAGGTTGCAGCTGTGGCTCAGAGTGTAGCCCTGGCCTGGGAATTTCCATATTCCATGGATGTGGGCCCCTCTCCAAAAAAAAAAAAAAAAAAAAAAAAGTGGTCCATAGTGAATCAGTGGCACATGGCAAGGCATGGTGAATCTGCAGAGTGTCACGTTGCCTGAGAGAAGCAAACACAAAGGATGCAGCCTCCATGCTTCCCTTGATATCATTGTTCTAGAATAGGGAAAACGTACCCGTAGGAATAGCCATCAGAACAGTGCTGCCTCGGGAGAGGAGACTGAGTAAAAAGGAGCACAAGGGAACATTCTGATGGGACTGTTCTCCCTCCTGACTGAGGTGTTGTTATATGAATGTGTAGATTTTCCCAAGTTCGCTGAACTGTATGCTTAAAAAAAAAATCTTGCAGTGACTTAATACTACTTAGATGATGCAGACAGAAGCTTCCAGGCAGTGTAGCCCACCCCAGATGCCTACTGATTATTCCACTCTCTCAGGAGGGCAGGTTTACATGTCCTGGTAAGTCACAATCCCCTGGTGGCTTAGCAGGTTAAGGATCTGGCTTTGTCACTTCTGCGGCACAGGATCAATCCCTGACCCGGGAACTTCTGCATGCTGTGGGCGTGGCCAAAAAGAAAAAAAGAAACAGTCACCGTGGCCAGATCCATTCCAGCCTGCCTACTGGGGGTGGGGTGTGTGGGGGGTCGCGTCCGCCCTTTTATCCTAACCTGAGCTAAATCTCAAATGCTGCCCCATCTTTGGGGAGGCAGCCTTGCTCTCGGAGAAATATTTTCACACCGTCCCCCCCTGCCTTGGCAAGGAAGTGACTGGCAGGAAGAGCACAAAGTCAAGGCTAGAGAAGGACGCTGCCAACACGCGTGAGCCTCCAGGGCTGGGGTGAGGGGACCACCTCATTCATATGAGAGGATACTTCCCAAGGAACTTTTTTTCTTTTCTTCCTTTCTTTTTGGTAACAAAGACCTCTTAACATTGGTGAGTTATGAATATGCAGAAAAGATGGTGTGAGACCGGTCTGTGTCTCTGAACTGAGGCCAGTTTAATTCCTAGGGCTCTAGTCACTGGTACTTTTCCTGCATTTTCAGCAGCACCTGAAATAGATTTCACTTCATATGAAATGCAAAACACTGCAGACTAGAAAGCTCACCCTGGTCTGTGATCCAGGCGAGTGTTCTCAAGCCTGGTGTTCACATATTTTTTTCCTCCCTTTCTTCAAAATACCGCGTTCCTAAGCCCACAGATGGGGATCATAGGATAAGTAGATGCATAATAGATCACCCCAAACATTCCACCCGGCAACCTCTCTTACAGGTCAGGAGGACTTGCGAATGGAGTCTTCTAGGTCACTGCCTTTCCATCCGAGAGAAATTCTCTCTCATAATTAAGATTATGTCAGCATTTCCATTGCAGAACCCAGTGGTAAAACCCACTCTGAAGTGGAGTTTGGTTTTAAAGCTCTTGGTCTTGCAGAAAAACTCTCTTGATCTCTCTGACGGTGGTCATAGCGCGCTTTTCCCCTTAGAAACTAGAGAAAGAAGAACGCACGGTAAGTCAGGAAGTCTGAGGCTGGGGCTGGGTGCAGGGGTTGGCCTCGGACCCATGGTCTGTTCTCCTGGTCGGTGGCACAGGCTACAGGGGGAGTCTCCGAGTCCCCGCCAGCGTTCCCCAGACTGTCCTCGGCAATCCCCTCTCTCAAAATCACGTGGGCAGCACCTGTCCTAAGGAAGTGCAGATTCTTGCCTTCCCGTGGCGTAGCCTGCCTGTTCCACCTGCCCCGCCCAGCCCCACCCTGAACAAAAATGTTCAAAATTGTTCAGGGTGCGGCCGGGAATCTATACCTTATAATTAGATTCCCACGTGACTCTTTTCTTTTCCTTTTTTTTTTTTTGGCTACTCCAGCAGCACTCATAAATGCCGGGGCCGGAGACCGAACCCTCCCACGGCAGTGACCAGAGCCACAACAATGACAACACCTTAACCCGCTAGGCCACCAGGGAACTCCACCCAGATGATTCTTTTTCCAGGAAAGGTGAAGCCTCCTAATTATCTAGGTTTTGCTGTTGCTGGTGACCTTGGCAGAATAGCTTCACCTCCTGATGCCTTGCATCCTCATTTATAAGTAACAGCTAACATTTATTGAGTGTTTACCATGTGTCAAGCATGTTCTGAGTGTCTCATGACTTAGCTCATCTAATTTTCACAGCAGCCCTCCAAGACTGGTGCTGTAATTATCTCCATATTTTGGATAAGGAGTAGGGGACACAGAGAAGTTAAATAAGTTGCCCAGATAACACAGCTATCTAGTCGAGTGGCAGAGCTGGGCTTTGAGATCCAGTCTGAGTCTGTCATGTCTGCTGGCCCTTTTGGAGGATAATTGTAACTCAACCATCCTTGATTGTGAGCGGCAAATGAAATAGAAAATGGCAAACAGCTTTGCGGCCTAAATGATCGTTTTTAAGGTATTTTGGCCCCAGGTTCTCTGACCCCCTGGGTCCCAGTTTCCTATCTGAGATTGTCCTGGCTTTTCCCAGTCATCCCCCTCTCCTTTCCTGGTGCTCCTTGAATCTTTGGTTTGCAAACAGCTAATCTCACCGGCTAATTTACACTCGGCTGTTAACAAATGATGATAGCCTATTGCATTTGCTGCTTTTCTCAGATAACACACTTTCATTTTAGCTGAGGTTTTAACTCAGAATTCTACAGAGGGCACTCCAAGTGTAAGCCCTTTTTTTTTCTTTTCTTTTTTTCTTTTTAGGCCTGCACCCACGGCATATGGAGGTTCCCACGCTAGGGGTCCAATCAGAGCTATAGCTGCCAGCCACAGCTGCAGCCACAGCAACAGCCACAGCCACGGAGGATCTGAGTCATGTCTGTGACCTACACCACAGCTCACGGCAACGCCAGATCCTTAACCCACTGAGTGAGGCCAGGGATCAAACCTGCAACCTCATGGTTCCTAGTTGGATTTGTTTCTGCTGCGCCACGACGGGAACTTACAAGTGTAAGCCTTTTTGAATAATACACATGGCCCTCCATGGGCTGATCTATGACTTCTCTTCTAGTCTTGCCTATAATCATGCCCCCCCCCCCGTCTCACTCTTTGGTGTCATAACAACGTGGACCGTCCTAAAGCTCCTCACATGCATCTTCTACTCATCTGGTGAACGTTTTTTTTCTTTTTTTTTGTCTTTTTGCCTTTTATCTAGAGCTGCACCCACGGCATATGGAGGTTCCCAGGCTAGGGGTCTAACAGGAGCTGTAGCTGCTGGCCTACACCACAGTCACAGCAACGCGGGATCCGAGCCGCGTCTGCAACCTACACCACAGCTCACGGCAACTCCAGATCCTTAACCCATTGAGCAAGGCCAGGGGTCAAACCTGCAACCTCATGGTTCCTAGTCGGATTCGTTAACCACTGAACCACGAAGGGAACTCTGAACCATTTTTTTAACTTATTTTTTTTAGGGCCATACCTGCGGCATACAGAAAAATCCCAGGCTAGGGGTCGAATCGGAGCTGAAGCTGCCGGCTTGCACCACAGACACAGCAACACCAGCTCCATTCCGCATCTGAGACCTACATCACAGCAACACCAGATCCTTAACCCACTGAGTGAGTCCAGGGATCAAACCTGCATTCTCATGGATACTAGTCGGTTTTGTTACTGCTGAGCCATGACAGGAAGTCCCTACCATTTATTAGGAACCTATTTCCTAAGAGAGTGTGTGTGTGTGTGTGTGTGTGTAACTGAATCACTTTGTTGTACACCAGAAACTAACACAACATTGTAAATCAACTATAGTTCAATGAAAAAAATTTAAAAAAAGGCAAGCAAGGATAATGAGACAAATAGGATAAAAGGTTAACAACTGGGAAATTTGGGTGAAGGGGATGTACTGTTCCTAAAACTTTCCTGTCACTTTGAAACTATTTTAATGTAAAAAATGGGGGGGGGGGAAGAAAAAGAATCTATTTCTTTAGATTCTGAGTCACCAAAAGGCAAAGAGATGAAAAAGAATGTGACATGGACTTGAAATTTTGATTCTGCGCCTTTCTCTTGCTTTGCCTGTACCCTCTCATGGTCCCTCTCTGGTCTTCCCTGGAAACTGGCCATTGCCCATTTTAAAATCCCACTCAGGGGAGTTCTTGTTGTGGCACAGCAGAAATGAGTTCAACTAGCATCCGTGAGGATGAGGGTTCAATCCCTGGCCTCACTCACTTAGTAGTTTAAGGGTTTGGCTTTGCCATGAGCTTTGGTGTAGGTTGCAGATGTAACTTGCATCTGGCCTTGCTGTGGCTGTGGTGTACGCAGGAGGCTGCAGCTCCAATTCGACCCCTAGCCTGGGGACCTCCATATGCTGCAGGTGTGGCCCTTAAAAGACACACAAAATTCTACTCAGGCATCTTTCTTCCTGGAAGAGTCTCCTAAATGTAACCTCCCTCTCCAGATTGGATTCCTTCTTTGGGTTTGTGTATCAGCAAACATCTATGTTCCTGCCCTTGATAAAATATATGATCATTTCCTGTTTATATGACTGTTTCTTGTACTAAATTAGGAGCTTTTAAAGGACAGAGACATTTTTGTTCTTGATTACTTTATCCTTGGTGTCTGCTTCAATTTGGTACTCAGTATTTGTGGAATGAATGAACGAATTGGGAGAATGAATAAGGCTAGAAACATTGTATAAAGCTGCGCCAGTGGAGACCCTTGAAAGCTGGCTGAGGCATTCTGTTCTTAATTGAGTAGTTTATGGAAGAGACTTTGAAAGTGTTGAGCGGAAGATGACAGGGTAAAAGCGAGTCTTTGTGATGGCAAATTGGGCAGTGGCTTCCAGGAGAGTGGAGGAGGATAGACCTCTGCCAAGGGTAGGATCTAAAGACCGAAGAGGCAACTTAGAGAAGGGGAGGAGGCCAGCTAGAGAGGCTGGGCTGGGGGTTTAGGCACCACCTGTGCCACTTTTTAGCTGTCTTTTATTTAATAGGTACCGCCCTCTCCCAGCCCTAGTTTCTACACCTGTTAATTTAGGAGGTTTAATTGGATATGCTCTGAGCTCCTGTTTTATGTTTCTGGGTCTTTCCTGCTTGATGGGCCCTCTCTGTTGCAGATCCAAACCTGCAGCTCTTGCGGGAGCCTGAGATTTACAGGGCACCTGCTAGAAATGGCCCCTGGAGGCCACCGTAGCCACCGTGCGCCTCGCTTAATTTGGACGCCTGGAGAGAGAACTCAAACTTGGAAGGCATAGGAGAGTACTTCAGGCTTGATAGGGATCTCAGATGTCACCAGGGCTTTGACTGCTGGATAATTAGGCCCCAAGTGACAGCTGGCTATATCCCCGGCCCCTGTGTCCCGTGTCATCTTGGCTTTGGCTCCCTCGTTTTCTCTCCTGGGTTAGAGCGAGGCGGCGGCTGGCTGTGATCTTCCTGCCATGGACTGTGCCGCTATCAGAGCTGTACAAGGTCCCTGAGAAGGAATCCTGTGCAGGTGAGTGGGGCCAATGTGTGTCCACTCCCACCCCTAACAGGCCGAGGCTCCTCGGCTGCTGCTTTAAACGGGCTCCAAGTCCCAGCGGGGCGACCACGTGAGCGCCGCACCTCCTGCGCGCCCTGCTGGGGTGTTTGTTAGGGGTGTTGTCTGGGGGCTTCACCACCCCTCTCCCTTGAGAAAAGGGGATCAGGCCAGAGAGGTAGAGGAACTTGCCCAGGTCGCACAGCCAGTATTTACCCCAGGGCTTCTTGCTCCGGAACCCGTCGTCTGTCCAACTGCACGGCTGCAGAGAATCAGCCCTCCCCACCCACAAGCCGCCCCCACTGGGACTTTTTACTATTGTGGAAAAATCGAGGACACTTGGCATCCAAGACGTGGGTTGGAGTTGTGGCTCTGCTGTTTGCAGTGTGACACTGGGAAGTGAGCTTCATTGGCCTTATCTGTAAAATGGGGGTGATTCCACTTAGGTAGGAACTTGTGAGGTGGAACTAGGGTAACAAGCATCGGCCCCCAGGGTTCCCTGGAAGTGACAGGACCCCTGGAGGAGGAAGAGGCGAGGGGCATCTCCAGGGCACCCTTTGGCCCTCACTCAGTGGGGTACCTCTGTTCCTTGAAAGGCCTTGTGGCTGGGGTGCAGGTGGAAGTGAGGATTGGGGGGCAGGTGCTTGGATGGAAGTCTAGCCCCAGTGCTTGCTGGCTGTGAGCTTTGTGCCGTTAACACAACCCCTCTGCACCTGCGTCCCTGCCTCAATGACCAGTGTACCCCACAGCTTGTTACACAGATTTTAAAAGGAGGGAAGGCCAAAGGGTGAATGAAAATACTGAGGCCATGTAGCTTTTTTTTTTTTTTAAACTGGTTTATCATAATTTTTTTCCTGGTTTGTGAATTTATTGTGGTGAAAAGGGACGGAATTAACCTGTACTTTGGTATCATTTATTGAATGATCTTTGTTTCAAAGACTCACAGCACTTCGGAATTCTGCAAAAAGAAAAAAAAAGCAAAACAAAAAATCAAACAAACTAGGCTGTTTGATCACAGTTGATAAGGAATCCTCTTAATTCTTTTGTTACTAATGTCAGTTGCAAGAGGACACAGGTAGAGATCACAACAAAAGCAGCCTTTTAGGAAAAACAGAACCTTCTATGTCCCTTATAACTATTTTGAACACGTCCATGGAAAATATTTTTTACCTGTTGACTCTTATTCCCCAACAAAGACAAACACTTGTCCTCCCATGAATGCCTTTTTCTTTCCATTTTCAATATTAATTCTCTCCATGATGCCCTTTTCTAGAGACCAGAGTAAGGGTTTGCTTGATATAAATAATGACGCAGTGCATGGTCCTGGACCACCTCAAAACACCAATTCAGGCCTGATGTTTCCCTATTATTTATTGTGTTCTCAGCACAGCTTCACAATTGGATCCTGGTCTTAAATCAGGGATCTCATCACAGAACCTAATGTGAGAGAAAGCCACGGGCACCAGGAGCCTGCTTTATTTATCCTCCCTGGCTTGTCAGGCAGTCAGCAAACGGAGACTTAACATTAAATGGTACGTACTGAATTACTCTGTCTGGTTGCTAATGATCCTGTGATGTGGTGAAACACCAGCTATTGTCAGTGCTACTCTGAGCAGGTCTGTATTCTAGAAGGGTCGGACCCCAACTTCTTTGTCTAATAAGACATTTAGCATTTAGAACGTGCAGCTGGAGCGTCCTCAAGACATTTAAAATTTCATTTGAGTCTTAGGGGAAATACAGGAGTCAGGGAATGTTTGAGCTTCAAGATTGACTCAGTGGGTTAAATTCCCCCAGGAGGTGCTTAGAATACGTGGGTTTAGTATGGGACGGTCAGGTGGATGTTACACAAGACACTTATCTATTGAGTGCCAATGGTGTGCCAGGCACTGGGCTGCAATCTAGATATGGATGCAGAGGTCGAAAGCCCTTGGTCTCTGCCGTAAAGGACCCATACTCTCAAGAGAGATGGGCAAAAAATGACTGCAATATCTAGTGAGGCTTCTGCAAGGCTCCCTTTGAGGGTAAATGGACTTTGGCTTTGGGGCATCAGTTATGAAGAAGGATTCCTGAAATGTCCCCTCTGACCTCTGCCTCCTGGAAGGCAGTGGCGACTCCAAGTTTTCAGAAGGCTACTTTTCAAGAATCCTCTTTGTTCCTTTCCTCACAATAATTACATGAGGGGCAAGGAAAGGCATTTCAATGAAAGGTAAGTGGTATCAGGTGAGATACCAGATGAAGTCTTAGGATGCAAAAATGTATATCTCCTCTTTGACTGCTTCTGCCCCACTTCACCCCCCCCATCTTCAACCGAGAGGCAGGCAGGATGGCACAGTGGAAAAACTCTGTACTCTCTCCTGGTGGCCACTTGCCAGGCCTGAAATCAGTGAGAGGCTGGTAACCCGGCTTTCAGAGGGGAAGGAAAAAAATTTTGATTTGTAATGTTTGTCTATTTCCATGGTGTAAATACTCCTATCATTGTTGATTTTTAAGCTGTCAATGGTTTAAAAACTGGTTTGAAAATTTTTGGAAAATTTAGTAGGCTCTGGTGTGCCACAGGAACTGGCTTTTGTTCATTGCTGCGTGGAACACTGTTTCATCTTCATTTCCCCAGAGGTAGTGATTTCTGCCCCGAAATCTCTAGGGCTGTGGTAAATATGGGCGTGAGCTGGGCTGTCCCATGGATTACCATGGTGCCTAGCACACAGGAGGGCCTTAATATTGCTTCCCTAAACTCTTTTCTGCACCTTGAGAATAGCAAAGTGAGATATGTATTGTCACTCCCTCATTGATTTATTTATTTAGCATTTACCGAGCACCTACTGTGTACGCTACCCACCAAGGCCCTACAGGTTTGAAATAGACTAAGAGTCTTGCCTGAGTGCATGCTCCAGACCTGTGTGGGAGACAGAGCTGTGCGCTAGAGTCATGGCTGGGAGCTCCGAGGTTTTTGCTGTGAACTAGCTATGCAGAGGTCACGAGGGCAGCAAAGAGCCAGGCCAGAGAGGAACGGGGGATGGATCCAGGAAGGTTTCTTTGGAGGAAGAGATGTTTGGTGAGTTCTGCAACATGTGGTAGATGAGGAGGGGACAAAGTCTCTCCAGGCCAGTGTCGCCAAGTGACTTTCTTTTCATTATTGTGCCCCGGAGGAGCCTTTTCAGACATCTTTAGCCTGATCATTCTGACTTCCCTTCATGAAATTTTAAAATATTCTGCATATCCATTCATATACTGCATGAATATTTGGGCTTCATACATAAAAAGAGAGTTTTTCTGCTCCCCAGAACCAAGGGGACAATATTGCCCCTTGTTGAGGCTCTTCTTGCTAACCATCGAGCCCGTGATAATGCGTTGGTCATGATTTGCAAAATGAATGAACACAGAAATGAGTCTCACTGCCCGTAGAAACAACTACTGCAGGAAGTGAGGCAGAAGAATAGAAGAGCCAGGTGAACGAAGCAGGGCGGGCTCTACTCCCATTTACAAATAAGGAACCGAGGCTCAGAGGGTGGTAACTGATAGAGCTGGAGGGACAGGTCAGGTTGGTGGGATAAGTTGTGTTAGAGGGATAAGTTGGCATATCGTTAGGTCCTCCTATGCCAGCCTGACCTGATGTCCCATTCCAGGTGACCCAAGGGATTCTCACCCCCCCATCCCCCCAACTCCCAGCTCACAGGAAGGGACCTATGGCTTTCAGGACTACTCATTGTTGCCCCTTAGTAATGAGCCAGGATGGGGTTTGTGGACGCCAAGGTGGAGATGCACAGCCCCTGGCTAACTTACTACGCCCCAAAGTTTTAATGAAAGAGCTACAATTACCAGGCTCCCTGCCTTTGGCACTTGCGAATCCATCTCAATTTCCCCTTTCTTTCTGAAGCGACAGTGATTAAGGATTCATTCTGCACATAAAACAAGTGATCAATGGCTCCTGGCAGTTGCCATTGTCTGCCCTCCCCACCCCCCATCGGTAGACAATGTATCTTGGGGAGCTGCCGGGTCCTGAGAAAAATGAGTTTGCCAGACACAGTTCTATTTTGATTTAGATCACAAATAGCTCAGCTCGGTTTTTACATTGATAACAAGGAGATGGGCTCCATTTCCCGAGTTCTGCAATCTGAGAGCAAGTCCATCTCTGTTGAGACAGAAGGGGAGACTGATCTTTTTGTGTCACTTGTAATACACTGGACCCAGATTTTTGTGATCAAGCAGAACAAGACAGGCTCAGTCTGGAACCTGAGGCATCAGCGGGGTTACCCCAGATTCTTTATGGGCCCCCCACACTAGTCATCTGGGATCAGTGATGGGCGTCTGCCTTAGAGAGAGGGTGAAGGCAAGGGGGGGGCGGCCAGCCTGGGCAGAGGGACTGGCAGCCACTGGCTACAGGGTCCAGGTGGGTGGCGCAGGGCAGGAAATCCAAGAAGAGCTTGCGGATGGAAAGGGAGGTCCTAGGCTAAGGCTTCTGGATCCTGGCCCTCGTGTGCTGGAAGGGACATCAGCCAAGAGGAAGGAGGGGCTCTTGAGAGGAGGTTCAACCTCCCCACTCCATACCTGCGCACAAATGCTCTCCTTCCCTTCACCCCTTTTTCCTGACAGAAATAAATTTGAGCCTGGGGGTGCCTGGTGTAGGAGCAGAAGCCAGTCATAACAAAGGGTATTAGGTGAGAGGAGCATCAACAGAAGCCAGCTCTGAGGGCTCTGGGGAAGCTGCACCGACGAGACGTCTGGGCAGATGGTGGGGGGAAAGTAGAGTCTCCAGCCAGGAGATCAGGGGCGGGCTTTGCAGTCAGAGGACAACGTTTGGGTGAGAGCATGGTCCTGGGAGCAGGCTGGGTGGAGGGTAAGGGAGAGGGTGGGCAGGGGGAGAGACAGAGGTTGCGTCTAGGGACTGGAGCAGAAGGGGTTGTATTGAGGCAAGACGGGATTTCAGATAAGACAGTGTCCACATGTGATTCACCCATAAAAATAACCATTGAAAATAAAATTGGGCAGGATAGAAGCCAAATTGTGAGCAATGCTTAGCTCTGGTGATCATGAGTGACTTCTTTGTTCTTTGTTAGGTTTTTTTTCTATAACTTCCAACTGTCAGTGAGCAGGTATACCTTACCTTATACATTTTTGCTCTATTTATATTTGAACAGCTCTCTGAGTTATAACTCACAAGCCATGTAATTCACCCATTTAAAGTGTACAAATCAGGAGTTCCTGTTGTGGCTCAGGGGTTAATGAATCCGACTAAGAACCATGAGGTTGCGGGTTTGATCCCTGGCCTTGCTCAGTGGGTTAAGGATCTGGCGTTGCCGTGAGCTGTTGTGTAGATTGCAGATGCGGCTCCGGTCCCGCGTTGTCATGGCTGTGGCGAAGGCCGGCAGCTACAGCTCCTGTTAGACCCCTAGCCTGGGAACCTCCATATGCTGCGGGTGCGGCCCTAGATAAGGCAAAAAGACAAAAAAAAATAAAGTGTACAAATCGTGTTGTTTAGTATGTTCACAGAGTTGTGCAGTCACCATCACAATCAACTTTAGAATATTTGGGTTACCCCCCAAACAGGCCCTATACCCATTAGTAGTCATTCCCCATTTTTCCTTCTACCTCCTCTCCTTCTTTGTGCCCCAAATTTGTCTAGCCTGGACATTTCATAAAAACGGAATTATTTGATATGTGGTCTTCTGAGACTGGCTTTACGCCATTCCTTTTTATGGCTGAATAAAATTCCATTGAATGGATATACCGCTTTGGCCTAGCCATCATTAGCTCACGGGTGTTTGAGTTGTTTCTACATTCTGACTGTTATGAATGTGCTTCTGTGAACACTGATGTCCAAGTTTTCATGTGAATATATGTTTTCAGTTGTCTTGCCCATTTTTAAGTTGGTTACTTGTCTCTCTATTGTTGTTATAAGGGGTTTTTTATGTAGTCTGGAGGCTATACCCTTATCGGATATATATGATTTGCAAATAGTTTCTCATGTTCTGTAGAATCTCTTTTTCACTTTCTTGGCAATTTCTTTTGAAACCTGCAAGTTTTTGATTTTCATTTATTTTTGTTTTTCTTGGGTTGCTTGTTCTTCAGGTACTAAGAAGCCTTGGCCTAATCTAGGGTCACAGAGACTAACCTCTATATATTTTCTTCTAAGAGTTTCATAGTTTCAGCTCTTATGTTTAGATCTTTGATATGTTTTGAGTCACTTTTTTATATGGTGTAAGCTAGTGTTCCAACTTCATTCTTACACATGTGGGGACCTAGTTGGCCCATCGCCATTTGTTCAAAAGTCTATTCTTTATCCCATTGAATTGTCTTGGGACCCAAGTTAAAAATCAATTGCCCTTAACAGTTTATTTCTGGATTCTTAATTCTATTCCATTGGTCCATATGTCTGTCCTTGGGTCAGTACTTTATGCCACACTATTTTTTTTCCTTTTTATGGCTGCACTTGCAGCATATGGAAGTTTCCAGGCTAGGGGTAGAATTGGAGCTGCAGCTGCTAGCTTAACACCACAGCCACAGCAACAATGGGTCTGAGCTGAATCTGCAATATATACCTAAGCTTGGGGGCATGACAGATCTTCAACCCACGGAACAAGGCCAGGGATCGAACCTGCATCCTCATGGAGATAACATTGAATTCTTAAACCACTGAGCTACATTGGGAACACCTATGCAACACAGTTTTGATTCCTGTAGCTTTGTAATAAGTTTTGAAGTTGTGAAGTGTAATAAGTTCTTCAACTTGATTCTTTTTAAGGATTATTTTGGTTCTTCTGGGTCCCTTGAATTATTAAACAAATTTTAGTATCAACTTGTCATTTTGATCAAAAAAGCTTACTGGAATTTGATGAAGATTGATTGAATTTATAGATACATTTGGAAGTTTTCCTTTGAAAAAGAAAATGATCTTGAAATAAGACGATACAGTGTAGAAGAAAGAATGGATGGAGGCTTCAAAGGCAGGTGGACATCAGTTCATGTTTGACCTCCCAGCCCTGACTAGCTTTTTGATCTTGGGCAATTCAGGTCTTCTTCTTTGAGCCTGAGATTCCTCGTTTGTAAAACAGACCTAAGGATATTTACTCGAAAGGTGTTTTGAAAATTAAACAAGCTTACCTGTACAGGGTATAATGTCAGTACCTGGCACATAATTGCAGTGTCCACTCATTTTCTGGGATCATTGCAACTCACACACCTAACAGGAAGGGAAGTATCAGATTACAAAAAATGTCAAGGCTAGAAAGGACCTCAATGATTAAATTAATCCATATTGAAATGTCTTTGTGACCTTAATCTTTCCTTGGCCCCTGGAATACTTTTCTCTCTATACCTTTGACAAAATTCTCTTCCACTCTGATGGCCTAGTTGGAAGTAATTCTCTCTTTTCTGAATGCACCCAGCACTTTTTCTTCTCTGACAGCATCTAATTCTGTTTTCCCTGTTTTCTACAGATTTGGGAATGAGTCTTGATTCCACTTTTAAATTGTAAGCCTGTAAAGGTCATGCCCTCCTTAACAGATCAGTTTTGTAGGGCAGGATGAAGTGTGGCCCCATTCATGGTCAGATAGTGTGTGTTTGTGTGGTCATTCCCTGCATGCCTCTCCATCCTCTACAGACACACACATAACCCACCACATGATCAGCAAGGCTCTGCTAATAGTGAAGTGCTTAAGGACACAGATGAGTTGATTCTTAAAGACCACTGAAGGGCTGTCAAGGTTTCTTCGCCCTTGAATGTGGGTGCTCCCTTCGTCATCCACACCTTGCACAGCTGGAAGGCAAATAGCATCCTCTTCAGCAGAGAGGAGTTTGAGCATTGCTTTCAGTTTTACCAATTTGGTAGATGAAGAAAAGTATCGTCTTAAGGCACCCCCCGCCCTGAGTTCCTAGGCCAGGGATCATATCCGAGCCACAGCCATGAAAAAAGTTGCAGCTGTGGTGACGCTGGATCCTTAACCCACTGTGTTGGGACAGGGAATGAACCTGCATCCCAGTGCTTCCAAGATGCTGCCGATCCCATTGCGCCACAGCAGGAGCTCCTTAAGGTACTTTTTTTTTTTTTTTAATGGATTTTATTTCAATTATAGGTGTACATAAGTCATCATAAGTCAATTTTACAGATTTTGTATCCCAAACCCACAGTGCATCCCCCCATCCCCCAGATTGTCTTATTTGAAAAACCAAGCTTTTCCAAAGTCTGTGAGTCATTGTCTGTTCTGCAAGTAAGTTCATTGTGTCTTTTTAGTTTCCACATGTAAGCCCTAGCATTGGGTGTTGCTGTCTAATTGTCTGACTGGTTTCACTTCGCATAATAATTTCTAAGTCCATCCATATTGCTATAAATGTTGGTAATTCGTTCCTTTTAATGGCTGAGTAACATTCCATTGTGTGTATGTACCATATCTTCCATATCCACTCCTTTGTCGATGGGCATTTAGGTTGTTTCTATGACCTGGCTATTGCATAGAGTGCTGCAATGAACACTGGAGTCCATGTGTCTTTTCGTGTCATGGTTTTATCTGGATAGATGCCCAAGAGTGGGATTGCTGGATCAAATGGTAATTCTAACTTGAGTTTTCTGAGGAATCTCCATACTGTTTTCCACAGTGGCTGCACCAATTTGCATTCCCACCAACAGTGTAATAGGGTTCCTTTTTCTCCACACCCTCTCCAGCACTTATTGTTTGTAGACTTTTTGATGATGGCCATTCTGGCCGGTGTAAGGTGGTACCTCATAGTGGTTTTGATTTGCATTTCTCTAATGAGGA
>PVHT020003427.1:1641763-1695026 GCA_004024745.2 Catagonus wagneri | reverse complement strand
CTGTTGGCTGCTTCTAATGAATTTTTTATTTCAGTTATTGTATTTTGCATCTCTTCTTGTTTAATTTTTACAGCTTGTATTTCTTTGCTCAGTGTTTCCTGTAAATTATCAATCTTTGCCTCCAGTCTATTTCCAGTGCCTTGCATCATCTTCAGCATCAACAGTCTAAAGTCTCTTTCTGGGAGGCTGATAATCTCCTTATCCTTGAGCTGTTTTTCTGGGCTTTTCTCTTTCTCCCTTATCTGAGTTAGAGTTTTCTGTCTTTTCACTTTTGTAGGTTTTTGGTGTGGTGACCTTTGTGTCAACAATAGAGTTGCAGCCTCTCTTAGTTCAGGTGTTTGCCTCCCCTGTGGCTAAAGCTGGTATGGAGGGGGCTTGCTGTAGGCTTCCTGATGGGAGGGAGTGATGCCTGCTCACTGGTTGGTGGGGTTGATTCCTCTCCCTCTGATGGGTGGGGCTTTGTCTCTGGATGAGATTAGAGGCTGGCTGTGTGCCTGAGGGGTCTTTAGGCAGCCTGTTTATTGATGGGTGGGGCTGTGATCCCACCTGGATTATTGTTTGGCCTGGGGCTTCTCAGCGCTGATGGGAGGGACCAGATTTTCCCAGAAATGGCCACCTCCAGAGAAATGCAGGCTGCTGAATGTCCCAGAGAGCTTCACCTCCAATGCCCTTCCCCCACAACAAGGCACAGTCACCCCCTTTTTCCCAGGAGATCCTCCAGGAATTGCAGTCAGGTTCCGCCCGGATTCCTATGGAGACTGCTTTGCCCTGGGACCCAGTGCACGTGAAAGTCTGTGTGTGCCTTTCAAGAATGTGGTCTCTGTTTCCCCCAGTCCTGTGGAGCTCCTGCACACAAGCCCTGCTGGCCTTCAATGCCAGATGCTCCCCGGGCTCTTTCTCCCTGTGCCCGATCCCCAGGCGTGGGGATTTGACGTGGGGCTCAGAACTCTCAGTCCTGTAGCTGAGTCTCTGTGATGCTGTTACTTTCCAGTCCTTGGGGCTTCCCACCTGGGAGGTATGGGGTTGCTTCTATCGCATAATCGCTTCTCCTACCTCTTGATGTGGTCTCTGCTGTGTCTTCTGGAGCAGAGTATCTTTTTTGGAAGTTTACAGTCAATTTGGTTGAAGGTGTTGCTCGGCATTTGGTTGTAGTTTTGCTGTTATTTGGGAGAGAAGTTCAGCTCCAGTCCTTCTATTCCACCATCTTAATCCAATCTCCTTAAGGTACTTTTAAAGTTGAATTTTTTAATATGTTTATTAGCCATTTGTATTTCTTTTTTGGTTACCTTTTCCACCTGAACTATTTCAAGATATGGATTTGATTTGATAAGGAGTAGACTGGTGATTAGCAGGAGATGCAGTTCAAAAACTTGTTGGAGGCCAATGAATCAAAAATTTTGAATTGGCTCAATATGGGTACACGTCAGGCTTTGTGTGAAGTGTTCGGGTTGTGTCTAGCGGTGTGTGTTTGTAGGCAGGGTCCCACTGAGGGAACTGGAGATACCGCTGGCGTCGTCTGTGGCGCTGTAAGTCAGGATAGGATGGTTTTGCCATGTGGTCCCTGTTAAATGCAAATTTTAGCATTGTAGCCTTCTGTGTAGAGCTGCAGCTGAGATGTGTTTCTGTTACGTTGGCGACTTTGTCACAGTGTTTCTTATGGGTGTGTGGGTTTCTGATCACTTCTCTTAGAAAAGTAAATTGAATATTACATTTCCTGTTGGGGTGAGAAATTGCTCTTCTGTATATGTTACCTGTTGCCAGTTAATTACCTAAATGTTGGATGAAGGCTAGAAGTCGGGTGGGGCTGGAGGCAGAATGGGAGTGGGAAACGCCTGTACTCACTGGCCACGCTGAGAGCTCCTGAGGCCTGGTGTGGGCTCTTGGGGCAGGGTGGTCAGAAGAAAGTCTGACTAGGCCATGCAGGTGAGTCCCCGGGGAGCTGAGGGCAGAGATTAGCACCCCATCCTTGCTCATGATCCAGGAAAAGGGCTTTGTGGACAGCTTCACAGAGCAGGGGTATTTGGACTGAAAATGGGCGGCGGGGCTGGTGCGGCAAAGGCCAAGGGCCACATGTGGGAAGTGGCAGGTGCTGGCGATGACTAGGGTTCCAGGGACCTGGGTATGGATGGTGGGAGTGAAGGATGAGGATGAAAAAGTGGGACCTGGACACCCAGGGGAGACTCAGGGCTCTGTAGGTGGTGGGAAGTTCAGGTAGAACAGCCTCAGAGCACTCAGGAGGGAGAATCTGCTGCCATGGCCATGAACAGAACAAGGAGCCCCTGTGTGAGAGTTTGGGGTGAGAGGAAGCTCTCTCCAGGTCAGTTTTCTGGAATCCAGTAAAGGAGGAGGCACTTCCTAGAAGGCAGGCACTGGGGATGGTGTCACAGACCGCAGAGATCAATGATAAGGTGGGCAAGGCGGTGAAGTGTTCGGCTGAGGGCATGCATGGGCTTTGGCTTGAGGTGAACCTGGGTTCAAATTCTGTTTCCAGCACCTAATGATCTCAGGCGGCTGTGGGGTGAGAACACTAAGCCTAACCACTTGACGTAGGTCTCCTGTACTTGTCCTCTTGGAGAGAGAATTTGGAGAAAGAGACTGGACTGACAGTAGTGAGGCAAATAAAGTGTTTAAGAGAGACTAGGGAGAAGGTAGGTGTGGAGATAGCACAGGCAGGCTCCAGTGTGGGGGGCGGGCAGGGGCAGAGAGAGGCACAGATAGAAAGAGCAAGAGAGGAGGACAGCCACAGTGCTTTGGAGGTGATTTAAATCACTTGCATGGGAGCGGTCCTTCTGGGCTTCCTCTGGCCAGTCATCTTGCTTTGTCTAGCCTTGAGCCCACATCTGGCCTGACTCAGGGCCCTCCCCTGTGTGGGGGCATGTGCATCTTTTAGCCAGGATGGATTCTAGTGCAAGGGTCCCTAGGAATTTGACAGAATGTACTATATTCTGGTGCCCCTCCCTTCTCTGACCCCTGAGGAACCTTTCTGTGTAGTTCCAGAGGTCTCCTTGACCTTAAGCATGAGAAATACGTGGTCTCTGTCTTTTATCCAAGCAGGACACAGCTCTTCCTTGCTCCTGTCATAATCTTTGTCTTGAAGTATCTGGCCACAGGGGACAGATTCTAGTTGATCGACCTGGGACCCATCTTTCTCCTGCCTCACTAGTAGCTCTAGGGTCTTAGAGATGTTACTTAACTTGAGCTTCTGCATCTATAAAAGGGGGAGACGATAGTAGTAGACACTTACAGGGTTGTTGCAAGGCTTAGGTGAATTATAGCAGGCAAAGTACAAGGCACAGATCCTGGAATGCTGAGTAGACAATAAATATGACTGTTGTAGTCATGATAGATAAAAGTGGTAACAATATCTGCTTAGAAAAAGTGGTAACAATATCTGCTTAGAAAACCATGGTAAGAATTATATGAGAGCATGCATGAATGCCATGCCTCTCGTCCAGTCCCCAATGTGGTGGATGCGATATTGTGATTTATAAGAAATATGTACATTTGGTCTTTGTTGCCTTTCCTGGCACACATTTCACAAAAACCCTTGGAATTTCCTGTGATGAGACCTATAAAGATTTCTTTTTGTTATGTTAATGAGTGACTTTTAGAAAGCACCTAAGGGCGGGAGCTGGTTGCTAGGGGAACCAACCAGGTGATTAGAGGGCTAGAACTTTCAGTCCCACCCCCAACCTTTGGGGAGGGAAGAGGGGCTGGAGATTGGGTTCAGTTGCTAAAGGCCAGTGACTTAACATAATCGTTCCTGTGTGGTAAAGTCTCCACCCAAATCCCAAGGATGGGGTTCAGAGTGATGTGCCTGGAGAAAGCATGAAAACTCTGTGACCCATCATGATACTGTGCCCTATACATCTCTTCTAACCGGTTGTTCCTGAGTTACATCCTTGCATAATAAACCAGTAATCTAAGTAAAATATTTCTCTGTGTTCTGTGAGCTGCTCTTGTAAAACAATCAAACCCAAAAAGAGGGTTGTAAGGCTAGTGCAGAGAAAAAGAGAACAAGCTGGATGGTCAAGCAAAGAGAAGGAAATTTATTAAAGGGAAACGAGGGGGTGACTAGCCCCTGAGAATAGCCAGCCCCCTACCCTTATGGTGGGTCCTTCTTATACCCCGTGGACAGAAAACTGGATCCCCTGGAGGGGGGGTAATTTATCTTTAGCTTGCAGCTGGACTCCGGTGGTCACATAGTCTTGGGAAAGCCAGAGGTGTCCCATGGTAGGGTGGTTTCGTATTCTTGGGAAAGTAGACACCAGCAGCAAAAACAGGATGTTGCTTGAGCAAGGTGGTCAATCTCATGTGTCACTGTGACCTTATATTTGGTTTACAAGGTCAGTACAATGAGCCATTTAAACAATGAGCCCCTATGTAGCCCCTGACAGGGATCATTGGAACTCTTTTTAAGTTTTTAAAACTAAAATAGTTTTTTTTTTTTTTTTAATTATAGTAAGGTCATTGGAACTCTTGATGAGTCTGTCAGAAAGTCAGCCAGAAACAGGTGACCACCTGGACTTGAGATTGGCATCTGACGTGGAGGTGGGGTGGTCTGGTAGGACTGGCACCTAACCTATGGGGTCTGATCCCACGTCCAGGGAGACAGTGTCAGAACTGAGTTGAATGGTAGGACACCCAGCTGGTGTGCAGCGCTGTTTGGGTATGTGGGAATTCCCGTCCTACACATACGCATTGTAACTGGGAATAGAACCCTTTGCGGGAGTGAGACCTGCCAGTTAGAAGACGACAGCTGGGATCAGGCCTGGAGGAGTGTGGTGTGGGCTTGAGAGAGACCTGGAGTCTGAACCAAGTCTGGGAATATTAAAGTTCAGTGCTTTTGTAGTCTGATCTGAGAGGTCTGAGAAGTGGTAGTATTAGGTGGGAATCTGTTGTTGTTTTTTGTTTTGTTTTGTTTTCAGTGAGAGTCTGACAAAATCCAGACAAGGCTAGGGAGTCTTCTAGGCAGACTTTGGCAATGTGGGCTTCAACAGTGGGTGCTTGCTTTTTGAATCCCCTATGGTTACTCAGGGGCTGGCTGCACCCTGAGGCGCATAGGCATGAAAGCTGGCCACTATTTGCAGACTGTGCTAGCTCACGGGCAGGGCTCTGTATGTTCCCACGTCTGGCCCTCATTGGCTCAGGACCGAGGCCTGGATTGTTAAGCCTGCAGGTGACGATGGTACATTCTGGGCATCTGGGGATCCTTGCTCATGGACTCACTGATGCTGTGAAAAGGTTTAGCCTGGGACTTTAAGTCAAGATGGTGTTGGGCATACACATGCTGAAGTTCCCTTGATTTCAGATACATTGCATGTTAGATTAAATACTTCAAAAAGAATTAAAACATAGCCATATTCAGTAAGATAAATACATCTGTGGGCCAGAAACAACATGATAGACTTTCTGGGCTCTTGGACTTGTGAATAAGCAGAGGGGTCTTGAAATACAGCTGCCATGAGATGACAGGAAACAAAAAGTTTTGGACTTATGACTGGGGACTGGACCCAAGCTCACTGGGTGAACATGAAGAGCTCACTGTCAGCTCTTCAGAAAGGGCTAGGAGTTCCCAACTAGGATCCATGGAGATGCGGGTTTGATCCCTGGCCTTGGTCAGTGAGTTAAGGATCCAGCATTGCTGTGAGCTGTCATGTAGGTTGCAGATGTGGCTCAGATCCTGCTTTGCTGTGGCTGTGGCATAGGCCAGCTGCTGCAGCTCTGATTCGACCCCTAGCCTGAGGACTTCCATATGCCACAACTGTGGCCCTGAAAAGAAAAAGCCTAGAAGAAATTGCAGTCGACTGCTTGGAGATGTAGCATGTTGTAAAGCTGGATGCCTGAGTGGAGGGAAGAAGTGAAGCAGCCACCAGGACCTCAAGGAGTCACTGCTGGCTCGGCAACAAGATCTCTGATATCACTGAGATCATGTTGGGAGAGGAACCCAGGCTTCTGTTGTCAGAGCTGATTTCTGGGCTCAGAGTCTTAAGGCAAGAAACTGATCAACTCCTAGACAGGAAGGGGTGAGAGCAAAGAGAGGGGCACTGAGAGGGAAACATTCCAAATGAACTTGCCAAGGAAAGTTCCAAAGCACATGAAGAAAACTGATATCAAGAAAGACAGCCCACAAGCTCAGAAATCAGTAGAATTCACTCCCATTGAAAGTGAATAATAAAGCAGTCTGAAAATTACTTTAAAATTAGCACATTTGAGTTTCTTAAAGATATCAGGGAAGGAATAACGCCTAAACAGAGCATGAAATCATGAAACAAAAACAGACAGATAGAAATCAAGAACAGGTGTATATGAAAACGAACTAATTAGGCACTGGAAATGAAAAAGTCAAGTCATTGGAATAGAAATGTGATCAGGAGACCAGACTGACTCTGGACTGGATGAGCATCACCAATTTGGGAGGTAACACTGAAGAGGTCACTCGGATGTCACCCAGAGATAGACAGAAATTGGAAAGAAAAGAGATATGGAGGATAGACCAAGAGTCTTCAACAGATGGACTTCCAGAAACAGGGAATTAAAGGAATAGGAGAAAAGCAGTTTTCAACGAGATAATAGCTGAGAAGATTTTTGAAACTGAAAAAAGACACAAGTCCTCAGATGAGAAGCACACACTAAATGCTGAACAAATAAATGTCTAGCACAGGGCTGGGCAAACAAATAGTACCTGTGCAGTAGATATTAGTTCCCTTCCCTTCTTCCTTTCCCCTCCTCTCCCCCCTCCCTTCCCCCTTCTTTCCTTCCTTCCATCTATCCATCTTCTTTCTAGAAACAATTACTGAACACCTTGTACAGCTTGACACTGTGCTGGGCAATGGACATACAAAGATAATTAAAATACCTTCCCCTGGCAAAGAGCCGAGAATTTGGTAGGGAATACAGATGTGTAAATAAATATATGCAGAAGACTTACTGGGTCAGTGACAGAAATCTATGTAAAATCTGGAAGGTACGTAAAGGAAGGAGAGGTGTGTGTGGCTCGATAGAGTTGGTAATGCTTCCACAGTGTCATGAAAGGGGACAAGCGAAGGAGAGGGAACAGCATGGACAAAGGCACAGAGGCCTATGCTTTCACACTTGGAGATCCTACAGGTACTTGACCCCGTGTATTATGAACTTGGCAAAGGTAGGCTCTGTGAGGCCAGTGCTTTCTCAGAGCATATCCAGCAAGGTTCACGAACAACTGACCTCTAAAGAGTCTTGCTGATCCCCCTGCATAGATGCAGAACACTCTTGGTGGATGCATTTTTGTGGACAGATTTCTGGAGAACAGAGGTTTGATGTCTTCCATGGGTGCTCAGTGTAGCTCAGGTCCAGGTACTCCTGGAACCCAAGTCTGTAGAGCAAGAGCTTCAACAGCCCAGGGAGGTGTTGATACCTTGGCGAGAGGCTGATCTGTTCCTGCAGGTCCCTGGCTGATGCACAGGGGGGTGTGGGTGTGTGTGTGTTTCTGAGCTTCTCTGTTCTTCTGTCTGTCACTGAGGAACAACAATGCCTGCCACTTCCATGTTTCACAGACATGTTGTTATCAGGAACATTGGCAGCGCTCTTTGATATATGGAGATGAAAGATGCTGGATTAATTCAAAGCTTTATTTGTTGTTTTTCACTATTATTACTAGTTAAATTGCTGAACACACTTCGACAGTCTTGTCAGAAGCTCTCCCGTATGCCCTCTCCCTGGAAGAGAAAACATTGCCTTCAGAGGCATGACTACTATTTTTTTTTCTTTCTTGGCAGTGAAAAATGACTTCAAATCACAGTATTTAGGATGATGATATTTTTGATGTACTCTATCCTCTTTCAAGCTCTTGCTCTACTCCCCACTCCCGTGCACAAAGGAAAGGGCAAAGAGAAATTCGCCAGTTGGCTTTGCCTTGGTGCCTGGAGCCTACTAGGGGTCAGAGTAAGGAGGCCATCATCTGATGGATGGTGAGGAGGGGTGGACATGCAGAAACAAAGGTTTCATGGGGCGGTGTTGGGGGGGTATTTAGTTTCATGGATGTGTGAGAAGAGCTGTCTGAGATTCTGGTCTAAATATCCAGCTGTTCCTGTCTCCCGAGACACCTCTGAACACAGATCTGTCTCCTTTCCTAGACCACAAGCTCCATGAGGGCATGAATTTTGTGCAATAGTCTCTATCTTGTGGGTGCAAAAGAATTATTTGAATCCAAAGAGTGTAAGCTTTTAAGGTCCTTCATCTCAGAGCTCATCCAAGATCCCAGGAGAAGCTCGAGCAACATGTTCACATTTCTGTAAATTCACAAAAGTAAGACATTTTAACAATAATCAGTTAAAACTGCAATCTCTTTCCATCCACTTTCTCCTCCATCATACTTCCCTTTGTGTCCAGGTAGCGTGGGATGGCCACTGACACTTTTGGGATTCTGTTAAAGTTGTTTGGAAATAGGTCAATTTGACTTTAATTTGCACAGATCATGTGGAAGATATCACTTAAACCAGTACGACTTTACAGATTCCTGATTTGGAGCTCTAAGAAGAGTACCTTCTTTTGCTGTTTTCATTTATTAAAGAACTATGAGAAAACTCAGATGAAGATTAATAGGCTGTGAAATGAAGGCAATAAGACACATGATTGAATCAATAAAATTCTTCACTTCCTGATGTTAGAATTATTAACAAAAAATTCAGATTCTATTAAAAGGAGGATATCTTTAAGAAAAAGAGATACATTTTTGAATTTAATGACACTTAAGATCAAATAATTCTTATCTGTAGCTGTCCTGGGCATTCATTGGAGAATGTTTAATGTCATCCATGGCCTCTACTCATTAGATATTAGTGTTACCTCCCCCTTTGTGATAACCTAAAATCTCCAGACGTTACCACATGTGCCCTGGGGACATAATAGCTCCTTTTGAGAACGACTGACATGACTACACTGAAGGGGGTTGGGAGAAGAAGGGAGCTAACTGCTTTGGAAATCTGTGTTTGTTTTTTATTTTGTTATTTTTTTGCCTTTTGTCATTTTAGGGCTGCACCCGCAGCATGTGGAGGTTCCCAGGATAGGGGTCTAATTGGAGCTGTAGCCACTGGCCTATGCCACAGCCACAGCAATGCAGGATCCGAGCTGTGTCTGCAGCCTACACCACAGCTCACAGCAACGCCAGATCGCTAACCCACTGAGCAAGGCCAGGGATCGAACCCTCAACCTCATGGTTCCCAGTCGGATTCGTTAACCACTACGCCACGACAGGAACTCCTGTTTTTTAATTTTTAATGATTTTTATTTTTTCCATTCTAGTTAGTTTACAGTGTTCTGTCAATTTCTACCATACAGCCAAGTGACCCAGTCTCTCTCTCACTCTCTCTCTCTCACACACACACACACACACACGTTCTTTTTCTCACGTTTTCTTCTTCGTGTTCCATCACAAGTGACTAGATATGGAGTTCCCATCATGGCGCAGCAGAAATGAATCCGACTAGGAACCATGAGGGTGCAGGTTCGATCCCTGGCCTCGCTCAGTGGGTTAAGGATCCGGCGTTGCCATGAGCTGTGGTGTAGGTTGCAGACGCGGCTCAGATCCCACGTTGCTTGTGGCTATGGCATAGGCCGATAGCTGTAGCTCTGATTAGACCCCTAGCCTGGGAACCTCCATATGCTGCAGGTGTGGCCATAAAAAGGACAAAAAGACAAAAAAGAAAAAAAGTGGCCAGATAGAGTTCCCTGTGCTATGCATCAGGATCTCATTGCTTATCTACTCCAAATTATCTACTCCAAATGCAATCGTTTTCATCTGTTAACCCCAGACTCTCAGTCCATCCCACTGAAATCTGTGTTTTGACTTGATACCGTAAAACTAAAAAGTACTACAGGTACACACTTTTCCTATGGGAATTTGGGTTGGCAGCCGTGCAACTGCTTTCAGTATATACTAGGGTTGAACAGATAAATCCATGTACTATAGATAATGAGAGCCAGCTTTCTTACTATAAGAGGAAGGAGTTACATGTAAGAATAATGGAAAATATAAAATGAATGTTGTGGTGCTGGACCAGACTCAGAAAATTGGTAGGAACTCTTAGTGTATATATAATATACACATTTATGCACACAAATAAGCAAATACACAGGTAGATACAGAAATATAGATGGACATGCATACAGACATTAATGTACATGCATATACTTTCTTCCTTGGTCCATGGAGAGGGTTTAGAAGCAGTGACATCCTAGGAACAATGAGCAAACCTAGTATCCACATCTTGGTTTCTAAATACCGATCTCAGTGGAAAGGACCCAGAACTCCTTATATACATGGTTGATCCCAGGGCAGGGATGGGAAAAAGACAAGATGAACCTGGGGCAAAAAGTACGGAAGTCCTAAAAAAAAAACCCAGAAAGTGGGACCATGTTGAAGGGCACAGGAATCAATATCAAAGAACTTCCTGTGGTCAAAACTAGAAGAATTTGAGCAAAAAGTAAATTAGGATAGTATTTGGTTGTAAGCCAAAGAATGAAATAGCCATGAGTCCATACGCATATGGAAAATGGTAAATAAATAAATGTGGGAGAAGGAACAGCTCCTCTGTAGGGAAGAATTCCACTTAATAAAGGTGGAACAAGAAAGAAAATCGTGGAGTTCCCGTTGTGGCTCAGTGGTTAACAAATCTGACTAGGAACCATGAGGTTGTGGGTTTGATCCCTGGCCTCGCTCAGTGGGTTAAGGATCCGGCATTGCTGTGAGCTGTGGTGTAGGTCGCAGAAGCGGCTCGGATCCCGCGTTGCTGTGGCTGTGGTGTAGGCCGGCGGCTACAGCTCCTGTTAGACCCGTAGCCAGGGAACCTCCATATGCCGCAGGTGCGGCCCTAGAAAAGGCAAAAAGACAAAAAAAAAAGAAAAAAAATCATTAAAACCAGAGTATTACCGCAATAATAGTTGCTATAAGCAAGTTCCACTGAGGGATAATAAATTAGAAGATGGACATTTAAGGAGAACCAGGATTTCTACATAGTCTGCAGTTATCTTCTCCACGGTATTTTTGTTTGTTTATTTAGGGCCTCACTCATGGCATATGGAGCTTCCCAGGCTAGGGGTCAAATCAGGGCTATAGCCGCTGGCCTACCCCACAGCTCACGGCAACGTCAGATCCTCAGCCCACTAAGCAAGGCCAGGGATTGAACCTGTGTCCTCATGTTTGCTAGTCAGATTCATTAACTGCTGAGCCACGGCAAGAACTCCTTCATGGTATTTATTATATATAAATGGGGAAGTAACTTTCCAATGGAGAAATCTGGTATACGTGACCTTAGCCAGGGGTCAAGGTTCATGCCACCTTGATGTGACAGAGCACTGTCATGTCCCCCTGACACGAGGCACCAGGAATGTCACCTCTGCGGAGTTCTTTCCAGTGATGCTTAAGTTCAATTTAACCTTAAGAAAACCCCAGAAAATTCAAATTGCAGAACCTTCTGCTAGGTACCTGACCAGTGCCCTTCAAAAAGGTCAAGGTCATGAAAGACAAGGAAAAGCTGAGGAACTGCTATGGATGGCAGGAGGCTAAAAGACCGGCAACAAAATGCAATTGGTTTGAATCCTGGGACGGAAGAGGGACATAAGTAGAAAAACTAATGAAATACAGATAAAGTCCATAGTGTCGTACAAATGTTAATTTCTTTCTTCTTTTTTCCTGTCTTTTGTCATTTTAGGGCCACACCCTTGGCATGTGGAGGTTCCCAGGCTAGGGGTCTAATCGGAGCTATAGCTGCCGACCTTCGCCACAGCCACAGCAACACAGGATCCGAGTCGTGTCTGCAACCTACACAACAGCTCACAGCAACGTCGGATCCGTTACCCACTGAGCGAGGCCAGGGATCGAACCCATAACCTCATGGTTCCTAGTCGGATTTGTTTCTGCCGAGCCACTATGGGAACTCCCCCAATGTTAATTTCTTAAATTTAATGGTCGTCCTAGAGCTATATAAAACATTAATATTAGGGGAAGCTGGGTGAACTCTGCTATTTTTGTTACTCTTCTGTAAGTCTAAAATTATCTCAAAATAATTTCTTTGAAGTTTTCAATTAACCACACCAGAGGAAAGGCTGGATTACCTTTATAATTTTTAGTTAGGAAATATTATAAAATAATTGTCACATGAAGTGGTAATGACAAAGCATGCAGTCAAAACTAATAACAACTTTATAGAGGTGTGTGCAGCAGTTAAGTAAGAAAAACATTGTTATTTATATGGATTTTGTGGTAATTTGTAGTCAACTACTTAGACTGGTAATTTGTGGTGATTTCTCTTATTTTAAATAAATATTCACGTTCGTACTTAAATTTGTATTCTTAATCTTGCAGTCAGAGTCAGGCACAGAAGCAGAGTCTGTTATCCACACTGGTTTCCTGTCCCATTCTTTCCATCTCTCCTGGCCTGGTGACTAGGAAAGGGACTGTTTTCTCCATAGCTTCACCCCCGTTCTCCTATACATAATGACGAGGTCACCCACCTCCCAGCTCCTTTCACTGATAGTTTTATTGTTTTGTTTTGTCTTTTTTTTTAGGGCCGCACCCACGGCATATGGAAGTTCCCAGGCTAGGGGTCTAATCAGAGCTGTAGTGGCCGGCCTACACCACAGCCACAGCAGCGCCAGGTCCAACCCGCATCTGTGACCTACACCAAAGTGCACTACAAAGTGCACCAGATCCTTAACCCACTCAGTGAGGCCAGGGATCAAACCCTCGTGCTCATGGATACTAGTCAGGTTTGTTAGTGCTTAGCTGCAGTGGGAACTCCTCCACTGATAGTTTGAATGGAGTGGTGTGTCTGCAAAAGAGACAGACTCGGTGGTTAAATAAAGTTCTTGGAATCATCCTGACTTGAAGACTCGCTCCTAAATTTTCTGGCTATTTGCCCGGTGATCCCAATTTATATCTCTTTCTGTGTTTTATCCTCTATATCAGTTGAGCTTAATTATATGGGATCTCCAATGATGAGAAAATATATTTTCTTACTCTTTTATTTTTTTAGGTTATTAGTTTCTGTCCTAAAGAGAAATATTTTCTCTTCAAAATATGAAAGGAAAAGAAAATTCTTTCCAAGAAATTCTAATCCTAACCTAACCATTGTAAATATTTTGGTATATCTCCTTTCCGTCTTTTTCTTACACATGGGGATGTAAATATGTATGTATATTTTAAAACATAGTGGTGATAATGCTTTATGTACCATTTTGTTTCCTGCTAACAGCACAACGTAAATATTTTCGCACAGTATTTTCTGTACTCTTTATGTATATATCATATTAGTAACTGCACACTCTTCTGTTGAATGAAAATCATAGTTTACTTAACCATTCCTGGAATACTGGATGCAGCAATGGACTTTATTCATGGAGTAGATGTGTTTGCGTGCACGTGTGTGTGTGTGTGTGTGTAAGTGTGACTTCTACGAGGTGCACTTAGGAAGGGCAACCACAAAGCCTCAGATAGGTGTAAGCGCTTTAGACAAGGTCAGAGTCTGCTTCATCCCTGGAGTCATTCCTTGGATGCTGTGAGAGGTAGGCGGACAGTCGCAATAGAGAGACAAGTTTTGGTTCTAGGAAGGGGCTGGAGCTCAGCTTTTTGGTTGAACTAGATGATTTCCTACTTCTAGCATGAGTGCCTAAGAGGATATTTATTAAGCACCAGGAGAAATGAAAATTAATGTAAATCTCTATTAGCCGCTAAAGCCCAAGGAAGGACAAGAATGAGACATTGCAGCCGAGAGGAAATGCAATCCATAATAATGGAGCAAACAGAGTGCGTGGAGACTTCCAATGAAGACAGAGACTTGCAGCATAATTAAATCAAGTCCTTGGACAGCTGAGAAACAGGGCTGTTAATGTGCTGAAGCCCACTCGGCAGCAGAGGAGGCTGAAGACGCATTAGAGATGAGAGCCTTGGCTTCCAGTGTCTGTGGATGCCACGCTGATCCTGTGGTCCAGCATCTTAAAGAGTAATTGTGCTAATTAGTAATGTGAGTGATATGGAGGGCAGATTTGCCTAAGGTAATGGAATGCAGATGGTCATTTAGGTATTTGGAAAAACAAACACTACTTTACTAAGAGAGGGGATTATTCAGTTAATAGGATCTTGTGGACATCTTGCCTCCTAAGCAGACAACGTACTTTGAAGGGTATTGGTGACATTCAAAAAGTTCAGGAATGCTTGTCGTGGAAAGCACAATGGGAACTTAGGACCCGTCAGCTCGGGAACTCTGTAAAAGCCAGCTAAATGCTTTGAAGCAAGCTGGTATCAGAGATAGTCACCCATGTAGCAGAGGAATCCTGAGGATTATAGGGGCTGCCACTCAGCCCAAAGAAAGGGCTTTGTGTTGGAAGCCTCAGCTCTTGCCATACATGCCATGTTGATGCCCATGATTTCCCACAGATGTTTCTAAACAAAGCAGAAATGCTATTCTGCACACGTCCACAGACCCTGCCAAGTCAAGAGTGTAGGGATTGTCTCAGGGGCCTGCTCAGCTGCTCAATGGAGAAGGGAAGATGAAAGAGGGGAAACTGTTCTTTTGGTGCAGACTGTACCATGTTGGCATCTGACCGGGTAAGACTTATTTCTGAGCCAAATGTACAGGGCATGTCATTGCCCTTTCTAAAGTGTCTATTTTTTTGTTAACCCATTCGAGGCAATATTCATGATATGGATTTATTTCCAGCAAGGCAATGGTTTTCCGAAGGGAAAGGTAATACATCCTAGTGACAGAAACCAAGTAAACAGTTTTGGATTCTGTTTCCTGTCCTTCCCAGGATGGCCTCCCACACTTTGGCTCTGAGGCTGTCTGTGATACATGCATTTTCCAGCTTTATCTTCCATCATGTTTCTGCCAAGATCACCCCCCAGCTAATCTTGTGGTTTCTAGAATTTTCATGCCTGAGGTCCTGTAGGTCCTGAAATGTTGATGAAATTGATGCTTTTCTCTACCATAGGTGCTTTGCCTTGATGATCTTCCATGTGTCCTGAAAGATCCAATATATTCAGCTCCCCAGGGAATCTCTATATCAGACAAGACTCCAAAAGGAGACTGAAGGTATAGTCACATTAGTGTAATTCCCAGAGGACTTAATAAAGTTAACATTAGAAAAAGTAGAGGTGTTATGGGAAGACTGGATAGCATGTAGACCCATCAGTTTCACTAAGTGCAAAAGAATGGGAAAAGGGAGGCGTTGCAAAAATTCAGACTCAGAAACAGTGTTATGCATAAAAGGCCACCTGGAGAGAATCAGCCCCAGCTAACCAAATGAATATTCTGGGTTCCCTTCTTGCCTTCCTTTAATTTGCTACTGGAGCTCCCCACTAGCCACACCTAACAAGATGCCAGAGGGCATAGGATTCTCATAGCTGAGACTGAAGTGAATCAGTCTGGGTGCAGAGAGTAGGGCAGATAAAGGAGGAGGGAGAGTGGTTCTGGAGGAGAAATAGAAACTACTAAGCACCCCTTTTGTCCTGCAGAATCCATTCTTCTTCTTTGTCCATTTGAAAATTTTGTATTCTCTAAGCAGCAAATGCAAACATTCCATCAATTCATACTCTGCACTCACATGAAAATCCAGATCCCTTAATTACTACTGATGTTCTTTGTACAAGTGGTTGTGTGTGCGGGACACTAAATATTAAGTAACCTGAAACACAGATGTTCCTATCCTTACTCCTGAGCTAGTATTGAGGCCCACATTGATAATCACAACTGTTTTCTCTCATCACCCTTCCACGTCCCTTTTATACTTCTCCAGACCCTTGGATTGGATGGGATTCTAACTTACTTTATTGCTAAGGGTACCCAAACCTTTATTCTTATAAGATCAGAAGGCTTGGCAGTCTTTTTTTTTAATCTAATTTTATTGGAATATAGTTGACTTACAGTAAAATTACCTTCAGGTGTATAGTGAAGTGAGTTATATACATGTATACATTCTTTTTTTTCCTATATAGGTTATTATAGAATATTCAGTAGATTTCCCTGTACTGTATAGTGTGTATATATTAGTCCCATCCCTCTAATTAATTCCTTCCAAAAATGGTTTACCTTAGGGTAACCATAAGTTTGATTTTGAAATCTTTGAATCTCTTTCTGTTTTATAAATAAGTTCTTTTGTGTCATTTTAAAATTAGATTCCAATATAAGTGATAGCATATGATATTTGTCTTTTTCTGCCTGACTTACTTCACTTAGTGTTATAATCTCTAGGTCCATCCATGTTGCTGCAAATAACATTATTTTGTTCTTTTTTGTGGCTGAGTAATACTCCATTGTATAAATGTACCACATCTTCTTTATCCATTTGTCAATGGACATTTGGGTTGCTTCTATGTCTTGACTATTGTAAATAGTGCTGCAGTGAACATTGGGGTGCGTGTATCTTTTCGAATTATGATTTTTACCAGATAAATGCCCTGGAGTGGAATTGGTGGATCATATAGCAACTCTCTTTTTAGTTTTCTAAGGAACCTCCATACTGTTCTCCATAGTGGCTGTACCAATTTACATTCCCACCAACAGCTTAGGAGAGTAACCTTTTCTCCATGCCCTCTCCAGCATTTATTGTGTGTAGACTTTTTGGTGATGACCATCCTGATTGGTGTGAGATGATACCTTATTGTGGTTTTGATTTGCATTTCTCTAATAATTAGTGATGGTGAGTATCTTTTCTTGGCAATCTTGATTTTGTTATGTTCTGTTGATTAAGGACCCTGGGCAAGGGAGGACCAAAAGACACTCCAGTGGGCATTTTGGCTTTCACACCAAATTCTTTTTTGTTCCTATTGATTGTCAGCAATTTATTTTCCACCCAGTCATTTAGGTCATGCATATGCATACCAGCCCTTAGAATAACCTCTTTAAATTCCTTTTTGTTCAGCGTATGAGAAAGCCAAAATGACTGGGGGAGTCTCAGCTTCCAATTCTTTGGAACTATGACTTCCAAACCCACTGAGCCCAAAGCTACGTGGACGGGAAACAGAAATTCTTTAAGTGAGCTATTAGAAATTCCAACCAATTCCAACTCTGCTCCTAGTTTCTTGAACCCAGGATTCCTGACTCTAAGAACGATGAAACCATAGAGAGACTGCTGGTTCAAGGTATGCTGTGCATCATGCAGGGGCATATCCTAACCTTATAGGGTGTTTCTCCAGCTGGTACTTGACTAAACCCTTAAACCCTTAGCAAGCTATTCCACCTCTGTCTAGCTAACTGCATGTAATAGTATAAGTCCACTTAATTCCTCAATGTGAGCCTATGTCTGACCCTCTTTGTTTTATAAAATACATCCCCTGGTTGGAGGCAACATTTTATGGAATGCCACAATTTTGGATAAGATATTCTGTAAGTCCATGTTTTGCAGAAGCAGTTTGGGTAGGGATGGCAAATATGTACCTAATGTGTTTGACTAATCCTGTGGTGAGAAATCATTGGTCACTTTATGATCAGGAGGCTGTAATGTCATCAGCTTGCCACCTGGTACCTGGCTGGTTCCCCTGGGAATGAATGTTATTGAGCATTGGTCTTTGCTGATGGCATGTTGGATACTCAACTGGAAGTAACTGGAGAGCCTTGATAAGGGTATGACCATGGTGTTCAAAATATGCTTAGTTTTCATCCATGCAAATAAAGCCACTTTGTGTGTGAGCGGGCTTTGTACCCCCTGAGTAGTTATGAGATGCCCAGGGAAAGGGGCTAGCTGACATCCACAGGACTGGTCATCTTGTTTACCTTATTACTGAGAGCTGCCTTCACTGTGGATGTCTCTGGTGAGCGTGTAAATGTACACATGTCTTTCTGTTACTTACCCATCCTGAGGGGTTTGTCACCATACTTCTCTTTTAAGCTTCCTATTCCCACTTCCCTGATTTGGTTATGACCAGCCGTCCACCTACCGCCCATGAGGCAGAATTGAACCTCAGGCCGTTTATCCTTCTGCAGGTTACTTAATCTTAGCATATGGATATAACTTCAGGGAGTTCATGAACTTGGTTGGAAAAAAAATTAAATCTCCATGTTCACTAACATCTAACCGAAATTTAGAATTTCTTTTGATCACGAATGTGGTTAATAACCATATTAGTGTTAGTAGAACCTGTGATTTTGTAATGAATGAAAAAGCACAGTTTTTAATAACGCAGTATAGTTTGTGGATATCTCAAAATTTCATCTATGCATCACTACTTTGAAAATATAGCAGCTCCTGGAGTTTCCTTCGTGGCTCAGTGGTTAACGAATCCGACTAGGAACCATGAGGTTGCGGGTTCGACCCCTGGCCTCGCTCAGTGGGTTAAGGATCCGGCGTTGCCGTGAGCTGTGATGTAGGTTGCCGTGAGCTGTGGTGTAGGTTGCAGATGCGGCTCAGATCCCGCGTTGCTGTGGCTGTGGCAAAAGCCGGCAGCTATAGCTCCTGTTAGACCCCTAGCCTGGGAACCTCCATATGCCGCGGGTGCAGCCCTAGATAAGGCGAAAAGACAAAAAAGAAAAGAAAGAAAGAAAATATAGCAGCTCTTAGACATATTGGTAGAATAAATAAGATCATAATCTTACTGTATACATATGCTTATGTGCCGGTGTGATAAAGGCAGACTTGTTCTCATTTTGGTAAAGAACATATCTATGATGTTTCTCAGTATTTCCTGTATACAATTGTTTGATGGTTTTGTGAAAATAGTAGTTTTCAGAGTTGCTGAGTGGTTGAAAAACTGGATGGTTCAAATGAGAATTCTTAATTCTATGTAGGATACTTCCAAATTTGGATTTACTGAGTACGGGAGCTCTAAGCTATCAGAGGGATGGTGGTAAAACCAGAAACACTAGACAAAGATGGGCTGGTTTGGGGACTGGAGCAGAAGAGAGAAGCTGATAGCGACACCCTTGTTAAATGGTAAGATATGGCCTGGAGTAAATCGATTTAAAAAAAAAAAATCTGAAGTTCGTCATTGAGAATTGGCAACTTTGCTGTTTGCACTCCGTATATAGCCAGATGCAAAGAGACGTTTCACACAGTAGCCAGCTCCTTGCTTGTCCCTGTGTGCATGCTGACACTGTTAAAGAGTTCTTATTTTGTGAGTCTCTTTTGTAAACTACAAAGCCCTCTAGTATTTTGGAAATGGCAAAAGCCCCCCCCTTCCCCCCAATAAAACTTTGCTGGGAAATAAAAGCTTCAGACCCTGCACAGATGGCGCTTCTATAATACCTGATGAAGCATCTGCTTCTGGTACATAGCGAAGCTGGAAGCTCCTTACTTTTGTGTCGCTTACTCCTTTTCACACAGACGGGTGTTTACATCATGTCCAGATTCTGCCAGCAACCCTGAAAGAAGTTTGGTAAATAGCCGTAAAGTCATTAACTTTATCAGTAGCAGGTCTCGGAATCATAGTGTTTAAAAAAGACTCTGTTCAGAAAAAGGAGCAGGATATGAGGAATTTTTCTCCCACACAGGGATCCTCTGGCAAGAGAGCCTGCTAGCCACTGCTCGCAAACCAAAGATAGAACTTTACCTTTTCTCAAGGAAAAAAAAAAAAAACCCATTCTTGAACCTTTCTGAAAGAATTGTATTCATGAGGTGGTTTACCCTGCAGATGGTTTTAACTCTAGAAATAAGATAAATCTTCAAGTTCAGGGTCTTGAAGTTTTCATTGTGAGATGCTACTAAATTGGAAAAACTTTCCACTGATAGAGAAGAAACAAGTGAGGGCTAATGAACTTACAAACTTTCAACTCCTGGAGGAGTTGCTTTTCCAAGATGAAGTTGTGACACAAAATTCTGTCAATTTGTTTGACAAGATAAATCAGAAAACGCCTGGAAACTCTTCAGACTTTTTCAAAATATATCTGTCTCGATGGCACTAAAGTTGAATTAGGGATCCACAGTCCTCCTCTTTCTGATATAAACTGTATCGAAGGTTGAACCAAAAGGGACGTGCTGATCATAGGACAAAGACTCACTACAGTTGAAGTTTTTATTTATTTATCCATTTATTTATTTAAACTTGTGGCTGCCTTGAGGCACATGGAGTTCCCAGGCCAGGAGCAGCTGCAGCAATGCCAGATCCTTAACCCAATGTGCTGGGCCAGGGATTGAACCTGTGACCCAGCACTCCCAAGACAGCACTTATCCCTTTGCACCGCAGTGGAAACTCTGAAAGTTGAAGTTTAAAATAGTCTTGACAGACTTTGGTGCTCCTTGGGAAAAGCTAACCTTGCTCTTGTGAAGTGAGCAAGCGTTAATTCTACTTGTAATGTTGTGTCTTTATGAACAAGAACTTTAAACATTTATAATCATTAAAATAAAAAGTCAAAATTAATTGCACTTCCCACTTTTTGTGTGTGTTTCCAGTCATTGGTCACCCCAGAGTTTAGTGTTATTTTACACGCTCAAAAAGAGACTTTGCATTGCCTTTCCTCTTAAAAAATAAATTTAACCTCAACTTGCCTGTATTATATTGTCTTGGTATTTAGTGTGTTAATAAATAAGTATATATGTTGTATATTGAAAATACGTAAGTATGTGTGTGTATACATATTTAATTTCACACTGTATGTAACTAACTACATATTGAACTATATTCCAATATGATTTGCATTCTCTGTAGTCTTTGCATTTTATTTTATGCATTTAAAATTAATCTGGAGAATTCCTATTGTGGTGCAGAGAAAACGAATCCAACTAATATCCATGAGGATGCGGGTTCGATCCCTGGCCTCACTCAGTGAGTCAGGGATTCAGTGTTGCTGTGAGCTGTGGTGTAGGTTGTAGATGCAGCTTGAATCCCGCATTGCTGTGGCTACGGTGTAGGCCAGCATTTGTAGCTCTGATTCGACCCCTAGCCTAGGAACTTCCACATGCTGCAGGTGAGGCCCTAAGAAGCAAGCAAACAAACAAAAAACTGTTAATCTGGAAAGGTGTTTATATACTTCACCAGATCACCAAAGAGTACTGAAGGACATAAAAAAGTTAAGAAGCATTGTTCTAAATATAATACCATCCAAAGTTGCCCTCACCTGGAGGGAGCAAGTTGGGGAATAAATAGCTATTGAACTCTTCCTCTCTTGATTTTTACTGAAGTCCCTTATTCTCTGAACTCTCTAGAAACCATAGTCGAGGGAGACTTTTGGTACGTTCATAGAGGTCACCCTGCAAAGGCAGGAAACTGGGTGGAGGGGAGTGAAAGGTGAATCTGAAATGGGCAACGGGAGATACCCTGAAGCTTTCTCTTCTGTTCCTCCAGGTGCTGTATCACACCACCACACTCCGTATCCCTCTGTCACAGCAGCAGTACTTGAATTATTTCAGTTCCATTCTATTCAGCAAACATTAATGAGCACTCACTAGATTCCTGGCTGTCTCTACATTTTCTCTTGCTTATTACTTGAAAAATGGACATTAGTATCTCCCTTTTACAGGGAAAGCAAGCTTGGTCACACAGTTAGCAAATGACAGAGTAGACCCAATGCAGGACGGTCCGGTCCAGCACTTTTGCCTACACCATCCTTCTTTCTTTGTCATCAAATTATGCAGGCAAGGAGACAAAGATTCTGAACAATGGGAGAGAAGTAAAAGCGGTCTGGGAACATTGGAACACACATGTGTTCCCTGTCTTTAGACGCACCAGGTGGGTGACAGCTTTATTTTTGGACCACAGGCTATTACCAAAAATGGAAGTTTAAGTTTAAACATTTATTATGAGTTACTGTAGGCCTGTAAATAATATAAGACCTATCTATAGGAAAATTTATAAGTCTAAGCTTAGCAGGTTTTCTTCTTTTGTAAGGCTTAATGCTTTCTTGTGTGTCTGTATCTCCCTGTGTGTACCTATCAAAGTTACATTAACATCTAGTATATATTATTTACTTTTGTTTCCCCTCAAACATGACCACTGCCCTAATTTAGGACATCACAATTGTCCTTGTCTTTTTCAGTAGCCCTCTAGCTTTTGCGTTGTCTCTCATTTCTTCCTACCTGATAGAAGATGTGGATAGTAGGATTTAGATGCTAAAAGCCTATTTCCAGTCCTTAGAGTGCAGTTGACCCTTTTTTGATCAAAGAAGTTATATTTTGTTCCTCCCTGCCACATCTCTAGTTTCTCTCTTTGCTGGATAGATCCATTTGGAGGACTCACCATGTCCTCTGGATTCAAATAACATATAGACTTGATTCCTACATCTTTAAAATCTCTCTTCCTTAGTTTCAAACTCAGTGCCTACTACATGTCACCATGTGGATAGATGGACAAGAGCATCTCAAACACAGCAGGACCAAAGAGAACTCATCTTGTTCCCCCTTGAAACTGGCTTTTTCAACCTCTCAAGAAATGGTACAGGAATAATTGGGCATATACAGGTAAATAAATGGACCCATAACTCATACGAGATACAAAAAAATAAACTCAGTGTGAATCAAAGACCTAAAATATAAAAGCTAAATCTTGAAAACTTCTAGAATAAAACATAGGATTAAAAATTTAAAGCCAAGGACAAGGCAGTGATTTCCTTGACAAGACACGGAAAGCACTAATGATAAAAGAAAAGTGTGATAAATTGAACTTTATCAAAATGAAGTGCTTCTACTCTTTGAAAGCATCATTGAAAATATAGAAATACAAGCCACCGAATGAAGATATTTACAAATAACATGATAGAGGACTTGTATTCAAAATATATAAACAGAATTGTGGTTGCCAAGAGGGAGGGGGAGGGACTGGGAATTTGAGGTTAATAGATGCAAACTATTGCTTTTGGAATGGATAAACAATGAGATCCTGCTCCATAGCACTGGGAACAATGTCCGGTCACTTGTGATGCAGCATGATAATGTGAGAAAAAAGAATGTATACATGTGTGTGTGACTGGGTCACCTTGCTGTACAGTGGAAAACTGACAGAGCACTGTAAACCAGTTATAATGGAAAAAAGAAAAAATATGTATATGTATGTACACACAACTCATAACTCATTGCCGAAACAAACAACCTCAGAAATAATTAGCCAGTAATTTGAATCGATCTGTACCAGAGATCTAGAGATATATTATAAGCACACAAAAAGTTGTTCAATACCGTTATTCGTCAGAGAAATTCAAATTGAAACCATAGTGAGACACCACTATACATCTATTAGAATGGCTAACATGAAAGAAAGAAAAAAAAATGACAATACCAAGTGCAGATGAAGATGCAGAGCAACTGAAACTCTCTTCCATTCCTGATGAGAGTGCAGTGTCACAGGCACCGTGGGAAAGTTTGGCAACATCTTAGAGTGTTAAATACGCACTTGCTATGCAACCAAGAAATCCCACTCCTGGGTCTTTACTCGTAAGAAATGAAAACAAATGTGCATATAGACTTGTGCTCGAGTATTCATAACAATGTTATCTGTAATAGCCCCAAAATGGAAACAGCCCAAATGCCCAGCAACTGGTGAACAGATAAACAACTTGTGATACATACAATGGCTTGCTTTGCAGCCATATAAAAGGACAAGCTACGGATGCGAGCAACAACATAAATGAATCCCAAAGGCATATGTTAAGTGGACAAGTCAAGCAAAAGACTACGCATTGCATAATTCCACTTATGTGAAATTCTGGAAAGGCAAATAATTGTAAGAGTAGAAATCAGATCAGTGGTTGTGAGATCTGGGGTAAAGTAAAGAGAGTGACTTCAAACAAATGTGAGGGAACTGGTTCTATATCCTGACACTGGAGGAAGTAATGTGACTATGTATGTTTGTCAAATATCAGAACTGAACCCCTAAAATGAGTGAATCTACCTCCATGTAAATTATACCTCAATAAATCTCACATTAAAATTAAAGTCTCCACCCCCTCCCCAAATGGCTTCTCCTCCAGTGTTCTCTACTTCAGGAACTGGTTTTAGCCTCCAGCCAGGACTCTGACCCTGATATCTGGATGGTAATTGATTGGTTCCTTTCCTACAACATCAGTGACAAGCAGTTGCAAAGTCAAACAAATTGTTCCTTTTTTAAAATTCCTAAATTTTTCTTTACCTCTTCATTCCCACTGTTTCTTTTTTGTGCATGCCATTATCTCCACTTGCCTGGATTTTTTCTTTTTTTTTTCTTTTTAGGGGCACACCTGTGACATGTGGAAGTTCCTGGGCCAGGGGTCAAATCAGAGCTGCAAATGCAAGCCTACACCACAGCCAGTTGCTGCATCCAAGGCTGCATCTGTGACCTGTGCCATAGCTTTCGGCAATTTGGGATCCTTAACCCATTGAGCAAGCCCAGGGATTGAACCCATATCCTCATGAACACTAGTTGGATTCTTAACCCTCTGAGCCACGTTTGGAATGCCTTCACTTGCCTGGATTATTGTCACAATCCTGCTGAGCCTCTCTGATGCTGGCACTGCCCCTTCCACTGCTGCTGAGTGGATATGTCAGAAATGCACACTTCCTCGTGGCATTCTCCTGCTTAGAACTGTTCGGTATTCTCCACTCATTACCGATAGGGTTACCACCACCCTCTCTTCATGATCTGGCCCTTCCTTACTTTTTTTTTTAATAATGATTTTTATTTTTTGCATTATAGCTGGTTTACAGTGTTCTGTCAATTTTCTATTGTACAGCAAGGTGACCCAGTCACACATACATGTATACAATCTTTTTTCCCACATTATCATGCTGCATCACAAGTGACCAGACATTGTTCCCAGTGCTATAGAGCAGAATCCCATTGCTTATCCATTCCAAAGGCAGTAGTTTGCGTCTATTAATCCCAAATTCCCAGACCAATCCCACTCCTTCCCCTTTGGCAACCACAAGTCTGTTCTCCATGTCCATTATTTTCTTTTCTGTGGAAAGGTTCATTTGTGCCATGTGTTAGAGTCCATATATAAGTGATATGGTATTTGTCTTTCTGACTTACTTCACTCAGTAGGAGAGCCTCTAGTTCCATCCATGTTGCTGCAAATGACATAATTTTATTCTTTTTTATGGCTGAGTAGTATTCCATTGTGTATATATACCACATCTTCCTAATCCATTCATCTGTCAGTGGACATTTGGGTTGTTTACATGTCTTGGCTATTGTGAATAGTGCTGCAATGAACATGAATGTGCAAGTGTCTTTTTCAAGGACAGTTTTGTCCAGATACATGCCCAAGAGTGTGATTGCTGGGTCATATGGTAGTTCTATGTATAGCTTTTTAAGGTACCTCCGTACTGTTTTCCATAGTGGTTGTACTAGCTTACATTCCCACCAACGGTGCAGGAGGGTTCCCTTTTCTCCACACCCCCTCCAGCATTTGTTGTTTGTGGACTTGTTAATGATGGCCATTCTGACTGGTGTGAGGTGGTATCTCATGGTAGTTTTGATTTGCATTTCTCTAATCATCAGTGATGTTGAGCATTTTTTTCATGTGCTTGTTGGCCATCTGTATTTCTTCTTTGGAGAAATGGCTGTTCAGGTGTTTTGCCCATTTTTCACTTGGGTTGTTGGCTTTTTTGCTGTTGAGTTGTATAAGTTGTTTGTATATTTTAGAGATTAAGCCCTTGTCAGTTGCATCATTTGAAACTATTTTCTCCTATTATGTAAGTTGTCTTTTTGTTTTTTTATGATTTTCTTTGCTGTGCAAAAGCTTGTCAGCTTGATTAGGTCCTATTGGTTTATCTGTGCTTTTATTTCTGTTGCTTTGGGAGACTGACCTGAGAAAACATTTGTAAGGTTGATATCAGAGAATGTTTTACCTATGTTCTCTTCCAGGAGTTTGATGGTGTCTTGTCTTATGTTTAAGTCTTTAAGCCATTTTGAGTTTATTTTTGTGCGTGGTGTGAGGGTGTGTTCCAGTTTCATTGATTTGCATGCAGCTGTCTAGTTTTCCCAGCACCCCTTGCTGAAAAGACTGTCTTTTTCCATTTTATATTCTTGCCTCCTTTGTCAAAGATTAACTGACCATAGACATCTGGGTTTATTTCTGGGTTCTCTATTCTGTTCCATTGGTCTGTATGTCTGTTTTGGTACCAGTACCATGCTGTCTTGATTACTGTGGCTTTGTAATATTGCCTGAAGTCTGGGAGAGTTATGCCTCCTGCTTGGTTTTTGTTCCTCAGAATTGTTTGGGCAATTCTGGGTCTTTTGTAGTTCCATATAAATTTTTGGATTGTTTGTTCTAGTTCTATGAAAAACGTCATGGGTAATTTGATAGGGATTGCATTGAATCTGTAGATTGCTTTGGGTAGTATGGCCATTTTTACAATATTAATTTTTCCTACACAGGAGCAAGGGATATCTTTCCATTTCTTTTCATTCTCTTTAATTTCCTTGATTAATGTTTTATAATTCTTGGCATATAAGTCTTTCACCTCCTTGGTCAGGTTTATTCCCAGGTATTTGATTTTTTGGGTGCAATTTTTAACGGTATTATATTTTTATATTCCTTTTCTAGTATTTCATTGTTAGTATACAGAAATGTGACTGATTTCTGAGTGTTAATCTTATATCCTGCTACTTTGCTGAATTTGTTGATCATATCGAGTAGTTTTTGGGTTGAGTCCTTAGGGTTTTATCATGTCATCTGCATACAGTGACAATTTTACCTCTTCTCTTCCAATATGGATACCTTTTATTTCCTTCGTCTGATTGCTGTGGCTGGGACTTCCAATACTATGTTGAATATTATGAACATATTCTATTTCATATGTGGTGGGAGTGGGTATCCTTGTCTTGTTCCAGATTTTAGTGGGAAGCCTTTCAGCTTTTCTCCATTGAGTGTTATATTTGCTGCGGGTTTGTTGTAAATGGCTTTGATTATGTTAAGGTATGTTTCCTCTGTACCCACTTTGGTAAGAGTTTTTATCATGAATGGATGTGGGACTTTGTCAAATTCTTTTTCTGCATCTATTGAGATGATCATATGTGGTGTATGACGTTGATTGATTTGCGTATATTGAACCATCCTTGTGAACCTTGATGAATCCCACTTGATCATGGTGTATGATCTTTTTTATATGTTGTTGGATTTGGTTGGCTAAAATTTTGTTGAGAATTTTTATGTCTGTGTTCATCAAAGATATTGTCCTGTTGTTTTCTTTTTTGATAGTATCTTTGTCTGGTTTTGGTATTAGGGTAATGGTAGCATCATAGAATGTCTTTGGGAGTTTTCCTTCTTTTTCAAACTTTTGGAAAAGTTTAAGGAGGATGGGTATAAGTTCCTCTTTGTATGTTTGGTAGAAATCGCCTGTGAAGCCATCTGGTCCTGGGCTTTTATTTGTAGGGAGTGTTTTTATGACATATTCTATTTCATTTCTAGTGACTGGTCTGTTCAGTTGATCTATTTCTTCTTGATTCTGTTTTGGCAGGCTGTAAGTCTCTAAAAAGTTGTCCATTTCTTCTAGGTTGTCAAATTTGTTGGCATACAATTGTTCATAGTATTCTCTTATTTTTTTTGTATGTGTGTGTATTTCTGCAGTATCTGTTGTAATTTCTCCTTTTTCTTTTCTTATTTTATTTATTTGGGTTTTTTCTCTCCTCTTCTTGGTGAGTCTGGCCAGAGATTTGTCAATTTTATTTACCTTTTCGAAGAACGAACTCTTGGTTTTATTGATTTTTTTCTATTGTTTTTTGAATCTCTATTGATTTCCTCTCTGATCTTTATGATTTCCTTCCTTCTACTGACTTTAGGTTTTGTTTGTTCTCCTTTTTCTAATTAATTTAGGTGATGGGTTGTCGATTTGAGATTTTTCTTCTTTTTTGAGGAATGCTGGTATTTCTATGAATTTCCCTCTGAGCACTGCTTTTGTGGCATCCCATAGATTTTGAGTGGTTGTGTCTTCATTATTATTTGTCTCGAGGTATTTTTTAATTTCCTTCTTGATTTCCTCATTGACCCATTGGCTTTTTAGTAGCATGTTGTTTAGTCTCCATGTAGTTAGTTTTTTCTCATTTCTTTTCCTGTGATTCATTTCTAGCTTCATGCCACTGTGGTCAGAGAAGATGCTTAGAATAATTTCTATACTCTTAAATTAGTTGAGGTTAGCTTTGTGCCCCAGTATGTGATTGATCCTTGAGAGTGTTCCATGTGCACTTGAGAAGAATGTATATTGTGATTTTTTTGGTTGTAATGTCCTGAATGTCAACTAAGTTTAACTTTTCTGTTGTGTCATTTAGGATCTCTATTGCCTTACTGATTTTCTGTCAAGAGGATCTGTCCATTGGTATAAGTGGGGTGTTAAAAGTCTCCCCTCTTATTGTATTCCCATCAATTTATCCTTTTATGTCTGTTAGTATTTGTTGTAGGTATCTGGGTGCTCCTCTATTAGGGGCATGTATATTGGCAATCGTAATACCCTCTTCTTGAATGGATCCTTTTACCACTAGATAGTGTCCTTCTTTGTCTTTCTTTATGACCTTCATTTTAAAGTCTGTTTTGTCTGATACGAATATTGCAACTCCTGCTTTCCTGTCTTGTCCATTGGCATGAAATATCTTTTCCCATCCCCTCACTTTCAGTCTATATGTGTCATTTGCCCTAAGGTGGGTCTCTTGTAGACAGCAGACTGTAGGTTTTTGCTTTTTTATCCGATCTGCCATTCTGTGTCTTTTGATTGGAGCATTCAGTCCATTGACATTTAAGGTAATTATTGACAGATATGTATTTATTGGCATTTTAAACCTTGTTTTCTGGTTGATTCTATGTTTCTCCTTTCTTCCTTTCTTTTTTTGGTTGGATGATTTCCATTTATTTTATGCTTGGGTACTTTTCTTTTTAGTTTTTGTTAATGTAATGTTTGGTTTTTATTTGTAGTTGCCCTGTTTTTTAAGCATGTTAACCCCTTCCTGTATCTCTTTGCTTTAGCCTGATGGTCATATAGGCTCAAACACATTATTAAAAAAAAAAAAAAAGCAGTTTGCATTATCTTACTTTCCTTGCCCACATTCTATGATTTTGAAGTCCTTTTTTTTTTTTTTTTACAACTTTATGTTTGTCCTTTTGCTGTCCCTTGTGTTTATCATCGCTTTTTACAGTAGATTTTTTCTCCTTCTTTTAGATCTGTATGCTGGTTTATTTAAGTAAGTGCTTTCCAATTGTGGTTTCTTCCATCCTATTTCTTCTTACTTCTTTTTTGATTTAGAGAAGTCCTTTCAGCATTTCTTTTAGAATGGGCTTAGTATTGCTGTACTCTTTTAGCTTTTGTTTGTTGGAGAAATTCTTTATTTCCCCTTCTATTTTAAATGATTTTCTTGCTGGATAGAGTATTCTAGGCTGCAAATTATTTCCTTTCAGAACTTTAAATGTATCTTGCCACTCCCTTCTGGCCTGTAGTGTTTCTGTAGAGAAATAAGCTGATAGCCTTATGGGAGTTCCCTTATCATTGACACTTTGTTTTTCTCTTGCTGCCTTTAGAACCCTCTCTTTAACTTTTGCTATTTTTATTTTAATACATCTTGGTGTGAGCCTCTTTGAGTTCAACTTGTTTGGGGCCCTCTGTGCTTCCTGGGTATTGATATATTTCCTTTAGATTTGGAAAGTTTTCAGACATAATTTCTTCAAATATATTTCAGTCACTTTTTCTTTTTCTTCTCCTTCTGGAATTCCTATTATGCATAGATTGGGCTGCTTTATATTATCCCATAGATCTCTTATATTGCTTTCGTGTTTTTTCATTTGGTTTTCTGTCTGCTGTCCTGATTGGGTGATTTCCATTATTCTATCCTCCAAGTCACTGATTCTTTCCTCTGCATTATTCCTTCTGCTCTTTAGTGCCTTTAG
Source organism: Catagonus wagneri (assembly GCA_004024745.2). Lineage (NCBI taxonomy): Eukaryota > Metazoa > Chordata > Mammalia > Artiodactyla > Tayassuidae > Catagonus > Catagonus wagneri. The sequence goes on along the minus strand of PVHT020003427.1, from coordinate 1,665,279 downwards.
CTCAGTTTGTGTCTCTGCAAATGAATTTTCTGATTTGTCTGTATTCCGCCTTATATTTTCTCCTCTCTTTCTAAAGGAATCTGCGTTACTGTTCATATCTGCTCTTAATTCCTTGATATTCAGCCTTAATTCCTTCAGTATTTTCACTACATCCCCCCCCCCTTTTTTTTTGTCTTTTAGCCTTTATCTAGAGCCGCACCCGCGGTATATGGAGGTTCCCAGGATAGGGGTCTAACAGGAGCTGTAGCTGCCAGCCTTCACCACAGCCACAGCAATGCGGGATCCGAGCTGCGTCTGCAGCCTACACCACAGCTCACGGCAACGCCAGATCCTTAACCCACTGAACAAGGCCAGGGATCGAACCTGCAACCTCATGGTTCTTAGATTTGTTAACCACTGAGCCACGAAGGGAACTCCTCACTGTCTCCCTTTTGAACTCAGTGTCTTTCAGACTGCACCGGTCTGTTTCATTGTTTTCTGCTTTATGTGAATTCTCCTGTTCCTTTAACTGAGAACTTCTTCATCTTGCTTATGTTTTTCTTTTTCTGTGAGTTTAGGGAAGCCAAACTGTAGTCTTGCAGGGCTACTTCTATGCAAGAGCACCCATTTGTATTTTGTGGTGGGTTACTATTTTGGTGTGGGAATTTGAATATTAGCTGTCTCTTTCTTTGGTGTGAGCAGGCAGTTATCCCCAGGGTGCTGAACATGTTTCCAGGGAGAAGGAGGCAATGGGTAGGGCTGGTAGTCAGTGCCTGGTTGCTGGGCTCTTAACAGCAGCAAGGACCTGCAGGAAGGTGGCACAGGCTACTCCTAGTTGCAGGGCCCTTGGAAATGGTAATGAGCCTTAGGCAGATATACAAGGTGCCCAGAGCATTTGGCAGTGGTACCAGCAGGGTCCATGAGTTCCTGGGGGGGTGAGAACCCACAACAGGTAGTGTTCAATTGCAGTGCCCTCCTCTGAGGTGACTGGAGCCGCAAGTGGTGCCTGTTCAGGGACCCCTAGTGGTAGTGGGCCACACCTACTTCTGGAGTCAGTGATAACTGTGGTGGTTTGCCCCTGCCACCTGCAGAGCACGCAAGAAGCACCCCATCCCACTCAGCCCACACAGGAGGTGCTGTACCAGCTGCTTCTAGTTGTAGGGTCTTGGGAAGGGACAGTGATCAAGCATCTGGGTGCTACCCAGAGCTTTTGGCAGTGGTAGCTTCAGGGTAGGTGTGTTCCCAGGAGGGTGATAGCAACAATGTGTGGTTCTTGGTTGCAGTGCCCTCTTTTTTTTTGCCAACACCTTAGGTGACTGGGGCCACAGGTGGAGCCCACTCACGGGCCCCTAGTGGTGACAGGCCATGTCTCCTTCTGGCCTCTGAGGTGACTGCCACAGTCTGTAGATCATGCAAGAGGCACCATGTTGCACTTAGCCCCCCGCTGCCCTTAGCCCACACAAGAGGTGCCTGGCCACCCATATGCTGCACAAGAAGTGCAAAGTTTCCCATAGCCCAAGCAAGTGGCTTCTTGCCACCTTTAGCCTGAACCAGAGGTGCCCCTGGCCTCTTAGAGCTTGTGTGCTCATGCTCAGGGAGATTCCTCTGGAGGTCCACCTTTCCTCCTCTCGTCCTCCCCGACAGCAGTGCCTTGCTTCTCCTGTGGGCCCAGACCTTCTCCTGGGTTCCCTCTGCTGTGGTGTTCCACATCCCAGCCTGTGGCATACCACTCCCCTGCCTGTGGCACACCACTCCTTAGCCTCTCAGGCTGTGCCCACATAGCCAACCCTAGTCCTCTCCCTGGAACTGACCTCCGGAGCCTGAGTTAAGCACCCAGCCCCTGCCCAAGCATCTCAGACTGTGATGTTCAGGGTGGTGGTGCAGATGATCTGTGCGGCTCTCACTCTACTTTGCCCTGCTCAGTCCAGCTGCTGTGCTTTTCTCAGAGACTTTGAGGTTCCTCTGTCTCAGCTGATCTCCGTGTTGGTTAGGTGGCTTTTAGGATATGGGTTCCTTTTCTCTTTCACTGCACCATCTCAGGAATGTTAGTCCTGTCCTAATTCCTTTCTTCTCTCTCTCTTTTTCTTTTGTTCTACCCAGTTATGTCAAGAGTTTCTTGCCCTTTTTGGAGGTTCAAGTTCTTCTGCCAGCATTAAATAGATGTTCTATGTGAGTCATTTTACATGCAGATGTGTGTTTTTTTGATGTGTTTGTGGGAGAAGGTGAGTGAGATGTCTTATTCCTCTGCCATCCTGAACCACCTCCCCACTTCCTTACTCTTTTATTCTCATTTACTATCATTCTCCCACAAACACCCTGTGCACTGTAACCTCACAATAATTCTTCAATTTGCATGAAGAATGTGCAGTTGCTAGCATAAGTTACACAGAGCTCTCCTCTGTATCAGGTATTCTCTTGCTCTATTCTTTGCTTGACCAGCACATTCATTCTTACAGATTACAGTGAAGCAAATCATCACTCTGGAAAGGCTTTCCTGAAATCTCTGTTTGGGCAGCAGTTCCTTGTGTGATATCATGGCACCCCGTGCATGCCTGTGAGCACAGAACTTGCTAAATATTAAATTATATGTCGAAGCTTTTAAATGCAGATCCCTTGTCTTTTACAGTACTTATAACAAGAACTCAGCTTAAGTTCCTATTTCACAGTTGAACTAAACTTTTTTTGGACAAGTGTTCAGTAGAAATGTCCACTAGGCAGAATTCCTGGACACACAGCAAGAAGGAACCCTCCTGAAGTGGGGTGTTAGGATGATGGAGTGAGAATACTTGACGTTGTAGATTCCTTCGTGTTGGTACTCTGCACAACCACAGGCTCCCAGGACCTCTCTCAGTCTTCTACCAAGCAACTCCCAAGCCATTCCCCGGATGGATTTTTCTCTGATCCAGGCTATTTCATGGCCAATGGTCCATATATCATGGAGTGAAACTTACATTTGTGCAAAGTTCTTTGAAGAGGATTATTAGAGAAAACCCAATAAATAGGATTTTTTTAATAGGAAAGAGAAGGAAGGTGGTGAACAATTTGATTCTCTTATAGAGTTTTTACTATCTGTCTGCCTGACCAACACCAACTTGAAGGGTAGCATATAAAGGGTCTACTTTTAAGCACTTACTGCCTGTGAAAAACCTCCATTAATACCATTAGGGATTTTGTGCCCTTGTGAAGGAGAGAAGTGAAACCCAGAACGTGTGTGTGTGTGTGTGTGTGTGTGTGTGTGTGTCTGTCTGTCTGTCTGTCTGTCTGTCTCTGGGAAATGCTAACAGAGTCTCCTGCAAGTCAGCTTCCTGGTTTTTCCTTCCGGAGCCAACTCACTTCTCCTCTATTAAGCAAAAGGCTCTGACTCTCAAGCAAATGTGTGTGTAAATAGGTGACTTTGAAGCAAGGCAGGAACAGGGCTTCGTCCTGGATAAAGGTCGATTGGGAAGATAAATGCTCCCTCTGTGTCCATACTTCACACCAGTGAATAGGGTGATAGTCAACCTGTTTATTTTCTAGCAAAGGGGACATGGCCATGTGACACGTGAAGAAAGAGCCTGCATTTACCTCCCAGATATTTGACCCTGTCTTTCTGAGAGCTACTGGGCATATTTCAAGTCTAAATCCACAGGAGAGTGTTTCCAGACCACATGGCCTCAGCATTTAAACGGAGATGAGGAAACAACCTGGACCGAGATGCATTAAGGAAAGTCAATTCCATGACCTTCATCTATGTCAAGTACAATACCTGCATCTCATGTTGTTTTTTTGGGGGACTGCGACTTGACTGTCATTTTTCTTCCCATCATACTGCCTGGTAGCTTCTATCAAGTTCCTACCTTAGGAGTTCCTATAGGAAGCACACAATTAATCTTTTATAGACCCAGTAACCTAGGCTTGAAAGTAGTTTGTTTACAACATTCTCATTCCTGTGAACTCTGAGTCCCCCCCGGGGTACGTGTTTGTTAAGCCAAGGTCCTGGCTGAAAGGAATGATGGGTTCATTTCTGCTCAAGAAAACACTTTGAGCTACTTGGTTTCAACTCAGAGTAGGCGATTTTTTGAAATAGAGACTGATAAAATGTGTTTTGTTTATGGGAATCTTGACCCTCTCTGTGTCTGTCTGCATTTGTGTGAGGGACCATATGCCCTTGTCAGATGGGCGATGGGTACTCTCAGCTTGAACAAAATTATGTCCCAATGTATGGTCATACCTTTCCAAGGTTTTGCTTGTTTGTTTAAGTAGCAGAAACCTCTTGTCAAAAATCTCTTAAGGGTAGCTTCCATAGGTTAATGATCCTCTTTGTCTCTGTGATGGCCCTGGTTCTATCCCCGGCCTGATCCCCAGCCCAGCACTGTGGGTTAGGGATCTGGCGTTGCTGCCCCTGTGACCTATGTTCAGTCCCTGGCCTGGGAACTTCCATGTTCCGTGGGTGTGGCCATAAAAAAAAATCTGGTAAATGGGTAGGTTTTTAGCAGCAAAATGTATTTTATAAAGTTGGTACTTAATATACCAGTTAATCAGTGGAAGCAGGGAAGTGTCTGAGGAACACAGAAATTTGTAACTGTTAGTGATTGATGACAGCTGCAATTTTTTTTATTACTTTCAGTATCCATTTATTTATTTATTTATTTATTGTATTTAGATTGTTTGATATCAAGAAAAGCCAGATTTACATAGGTCAGTAACTGTGAATTCTACATTTTCTAACAATTTTCCTTAAAATCTCAGAATGCTCTTCTATTAAAAGAAAAGGCCAGAAAAGCCTTATTCTGAAGGCTCAATAAAAATGAAGTTACCTGGAAGTGCCAATGACCACGTTGGTATTTTCCTTTATGTTCAGATTTGGGATATGACATATTTGCATGTCAACATGCTTTACGACAGTTTGATAAATAAAAACATGTTTTTAAAGAATGAGATTGGAGTGTTCCGGAGCTGTGGCATATGGAGTAAACACACTTATCCTGTCTCTGCCCCTAAAAGCAATGAGAAATCCTCGGCAGAGTGCATGAAACAGCTGTTGGAAGAGTTCTGAAAAGTAAATGGTAGTAGACAGATTATGAAAGGAGACCAAAATTGGAAGTCCTACCGAACCATTGGTGAGGGAGTTTCCCTTTTTTCCTCGGATATCTTCAGGTCTGGTCTCGAAGGCAGCCCCGAACCTGGAGATGCACACTAGGCACAGGACCAAACGATGTAGAGAACTCCTCTCTGCTTAGTCTGAGGAGCAGGGAACGGGTGCTTTCACGTTGGAGACAGTGGGTGAAGTCTGGGATTTCCCCTCTTCTTCCACACTTTATCTCTGGGCGCACAGTGAAAACAGTAGGGATCCAGACAGGTGCCTAAAATCCTTCCTTTTTTTTTTTTTTCCTTTGGCCACCCCTGCAGCATATGGAAATTCCCAGGCAGGGATCAAATTCAAGCCAGAGCTGTGAACCACACCACAGCTGCAGCAACACTGAATCTTTCACCCAATACACCAGGCTGGGGATTGAACCAGCACTGTTACAGAGACCGGCTGAAGCATTGACCCATTGTGCCACTGGTGCAGGAATTCCAGGTGCCTAAAATTCTAAGGGAGGAAATTCTTCTTTCTGACCAGAACCTGGCCCCAAGAGTGTGAAGTGACTTTGCACTGTTTTTGTTTTTTTTTTTCTTTTTTCTTTTTCTTCTGTGTACTCCCACTGCTTGGCCCTCATGCAGAAACAGTTGTGTGAGTTAAATTTCAGGCCCAATTATAACTGTTAGTTTGGAACCTTGCAGACAGCTTTTTAATTTTTTATTTATAGTGCAAAAGGCAAGGAAAAAAAAAGGGGGGGTGAAATTGCAAAAGAACAAGCAAAACTGTTATTCTTAGCAGATAACATGATTGTCTCATAGAAAGCTTATAGAATCTAAAAAATGCTAGGACTGGTCCAAGGCTTGAACCTGTGCCTCAGCAGCAACCCAAGCCACCACAGAGACAAGGCCGGATCCTTATTAACCCACTGCGCCACAGCAGAAACTCCTAAAATTTTGTTTTTTTTTTAAAGTGGTATCTCTAGTGACGTCGTCTCTTTCATTCTAGATATTGGTACCTTATGCTTTATTGTTTTATTTTTGATCAATCTAGTTAAAGGGGTTATAACATGGTTTATATTTTCGAAGAACTAGTATTTCTTTATATTTATTTATAGTGTTTGTCTATTTCCTAATTCGTTGACTTCTACTTTGCTCTTTTTTTCATCATTTTGCTTATGCCGGTTTAAAATTGCCCATCTCCGCTTGGCTTCTTAGGAGGAAGTTCATATGTGTGGTCTTATACTTCCCCCCCTTCCTTAGAGAAGCACTTAGAACAATACATTTACCTCTAAGCACTACTTTATTTATATCCCATACATTTTCAAGTGGTATATTTTCATTATTATTCCGTTTTAAATATTTTAAAATTTCATTCATGATTTCTTCTCTGACCTATGATTATTTAGGAGTGTTTGTCTTAATTTCCAAATATTTGAGGACTTTCTATATATGATTACTGTTTTCTAGTTGAAGTCCGTTATGTTCAGAGGCCACACTTGTATGGTTTCACTTTTCTAAATTTACAAAGCCTTGTTTTATGATTCAACATCTAGTCTACTTCAGCGGATTCTTTACACATTGACATGTAAAGAATGTGTGTTGTGCTGTTGTGTCATGTTCTATAAATATCAGCTAGGTTAAGTTACTTGATAGTGTTTCTCAAATTTCTTTTCTCACTAATTTTTGTCTATTTCTATGAATTGCTGAGAGATGTATTAAAACCTGTTAATATGAATTTGAACTAGTATGTTCAGTTCTGTCAGTTTTTGCTTCATATACATTGAACCTCTTATTAGGTGTATACATATTTAAGATTGTTATGTCTTCTCCCTGAACTGACCCCTTTATCATTATGAGAGGTCACTTTTATCTCTAGTCCTTGTTTTGAAGACTACTTTGTTGTCTATAAAGCCATACAATTAGTTTTTTGCATTTGTAATACTTTCCACCTTTTACTTGGGACTTTTATGTATCTTTATATTTAAAGATATTATTTAAAGATGTCATTTAAAGATATAAGCAACATATAGTTGATCTTTATTTTTTATCTAGTCTGGTACTAACTTTGCTTTTATTTTTATTTATTTATTTATTTTTGCTTTTTAGGGCCACACCTGTGGCAAATGGAAGTTCCCAGACTAGAGGTCAAATTGGAGCTACAGCTGTCAGCCTACACCACAGCCACAGCAACACCGGCTCCAAGCCACATCTGTGACCTATACCACAGCTCACAGCAATGCTGAATTCCTGACCCACTGAGCAAGGCTGGGGATCAAATCCTCATGTGGATTCATTTCTGCTGTGCCACAACGGAAACTCCTGATGCTCTCTAACTTTGGAGTGAAGTCTTAATCAACTTTCAGTTAATGAGTTATTGACATGATTAAATCTGTCATTTTGCTGTTTGTTTTTATTACTTGACTACATTACATTTTACTTCTTTGATTAGATTTTATTTATACCACTTTGTTTTACTTTTTTTCATTGTTGCTTGAGGGATTACATTATACATTCTTAACATATACAACTACCGCAAATTAATATTATGTCATTTCACCTATAATGTAATTAGCTTGTGATGGTATACCCCCATTTACCTGATTTCATTCTTTATGCTGTTATTGTCACATTTTACTCAGATGTTATAAACTCATAATGCATTTTTATTATTTTTCAGAAGTCAGTTATATTTTAAATATATTAAAGTCTTTTATGTTTTACCCACGTATTTACATTTCCATTGCTTTTCATTTCTTTATGTAGATCCATATTTCCATCTGGTGTAGTTTTCTGTTAATCTAAAGAACTTCCTTTAACATTTATTATATTATAGGTCTCTCATTTTTTCACTTTTATTTTTGAAGAATACTTTTTACTGGATATAGTATTCTATGTTGACAAGAACCTTGTTTTAGCATTTTAAATATATCATTCCATTGTCTTCTGGCTTGCATCATTTCTGCTAGGAAGTCAGTAGTTATTTTTATCATTGCTCCTTGTAGAAAATGCGTGCTTTTCTTTGGCTGTTTTTAGGATTATCTCCTCATCTCTGGTTTTTACCTGTTTCACCCTGATATACATAGGTATGAATTTTTGGCTTTTTACTATGGGGTTTGTTAAACTTCTAATATATATTAGTTGATATTTTTCATCAAATTTAGATAAATTTTAGCCATTATTTCCTCAAAATATTTTTGCCCTATTTTTTCTCTCCTTTACTTGTGGGGCTCAAATTATGTGTATATATTTTTTTGATGTTTTCCTGCATGTCACAAGAGTGGTCATTTCTTTTCAACCTTCTTTTTCTTTGTTTCAGTTATGATGATTTCTAATACCTGATCTTCAAGTTCACTTTATTCTGGACTGGCAAATTTTTTGTAAGCTCACCCAGTGAATTTTTCTTTTGGTTATTAGATTGTTTAGCCCTAAAACTTCCAGGTTTAAAAAAGATATGTTTCCCTTTATTTACTGAGATATGTTTGTTCATTATGTCAATTTTCCCCCAAAAGATTGTTAAACAGAACAGCTATCTTGAATTGTCTGCTAATTTTAAAATCTTTGCCATACTTGGGTCTATTTCTGTTGATTTTCCTCCTTCGTTAGGGGTTACATTTTCCTTCTTTATGCATCTAATGTTCTTAGATTATGTGCTGTATGTTGTTGAGGGATTGGATTTGTCTGTCTTTAAAGAATTTGCTTTTTACAGACAGTGAATTTGTGGTCAGATTGGTTCGATACTTTTGAGTTTTATTAGTAAGGTTTGTTAGAGCAAATCTAGATGAGATCTAGCTACAATTGGCTAGAGTCCCAATTGAATGACTGGGAGTATTCAGCAAGCTCTCTAAACTCTGGCTGTTGAAAACCCCTGTGTTTTACAGCACTGTGTGACTGCTGGAATCTCCATTTAGCTCATCTTGCCAGAGCATGTACAGCTTAGGACATGTTCTGAGTATATACAATTTATTGTTTTGCCAAAGACTTAGGGGATCCCTACATGGATTCTAGAAACTGAGCAGAAATGTGGGGGTGGAGGTGGTGATCATCACATATATTTTTCCTCTCTCAAGGATGACAGTCATGTGCCTCCTATTTTCCAGTGACTGAAAATAACTTATTCATATATTTTGTCTAGTTTGAGAGTTGTTTACAACAGCAGGACTAGTCTGGTACAAAGAACTCCCTCGTGATTACAAACAGAAGTCTCATTGTTTTTGATTAAGTTCAAGCTATTATTTAAAGTAGCTGGGAGTTAACTAAATCCAACTGCTGTTCCTTCTCACACTCTAAAACAAGTCAAAACCATATGTGAGCAACTAAACTTTCAAGGGCTAATATCATGAAATATATGTAATTAACACTACTACACTAATAGATTCTACTGTGAAAGCATGTATTGGCATTTAAGCTTGAATTCTGAGTTTGGCATGATAATTTTTAAAATTCTTTCAGGGAAGAATTTTTGAAAAGGCAAGCCAACAACTTTCTATAAATTGAATATTGAAAGTTGTGTTTTTTTCCATTGGGAAGCATTGATTTCTTCCCTGCATAGTTTTTTTTTTTTTTTTTTTAATGTGATTCAGTGATTGCCATGGCTGCCTTAGGATGGCAAGTCCATTGCATTTCATTTTTTATCTTCTCCAAACATCTTGATTCAGGCCTTAGAGTCATTGATTGATTTGTAGTGCTGTCCTGAACATTGTGATGTGCTGTTTTGTTTTAAAATTTAACCTCTGTAGGTAAAATGAAGTAGAATGTCTATTATTTTTTCAGACACAGCTTTAAAGTGGTTACTATGTGACAATTTATTCAGATTTGTGTAATTTGTATTTGTAGTTCTTTAGACAAGTGCCAGCAGAGGTTAATCTTTCTTAGGTATCTCTTTGTTCTTTGTAGAGGTAAAAAGTTTTTAGGAAGCAGAGAACTCCTTCATTTTCCCGAGGTAAAACTGGCACGTAGAGGCATTCAGGGTTTGCTGTGTCACAGAGCGTGGCTGCCCACTAGTGTACCAACAAAGTGGAACAAAAGCAAGCTGAAGATAGCCTGAACTCAAAGATGACAGAAGCAGAAAACTTGTAGGTGTCCCCACCCATACTGTCTAGTTCTACTTTGTTTCTGCCAAAGGTTAGTTTTCTGTGTCCAGAGGTGAGGATTACTTCCTCAGCCTCTTACTAGACACTCATCTTTGACTGGGTATTTCTGAGGCCTAATATATAGAGCATCTGATAGAATCTCGGTTTTTATTCTCTTGTGGAAGAAACTAGGGAGAAATGTAGAAATGTATAAATTACGATATTTACTGTGCTTTTAAAATAGTTACTAAAATCATTGACTTGCCATACTTCATCAGGTTTCCTGTTTTCTCTGTAATTCTGGGAATTACTAAAGCCACATTTCTTTAAAGAGTGGTTCCTGGAGTTGCCATGGTGGTGCAGTGGTAATGAACCCAACTAGTATCCATGAGTTTGTTCCCTGGCCTTGCTCAGTGAGTTAAGGATCTGATGTTGCCATGAGCTGTGGTGTAGGTCGAGTTGTGGCTCGGATCTGGCATTACTGTGGCTGTGGCAGCTGCAGTTTGGATTCGACCCCTAGCCTGGGAACTTCCATATGCCACAGGTGTGGCCCTAAAAAGACACACACACACACACACACAAAATTGAAAATAAAGAGTATTTCCCAATTCAGACTTTCTCCCAAGTTAATCTGTTTAAATTAATGTCATTTTGGTGTATTTTGTATCAGGATTCACAATGGGCATGTTTTTTTCTTTTCACTTTTCAGTGCAACTTAGATTCGTTCAATAGTTATACAAATAAATTGTATTATTTGTTTAATGTTTAAAATGCTCTTAATGTTCTGAATCCATTGATGTAATGTGTTTATTTGCTTTTGGAATTCAGTGTTTCCTAGTCCCATGTATGAGTAATCTATAAACATGAGAAGTTCAGGCCTCTGTTTTATGGTGCGCTTAACTTAGTGTCCTGGGATCTCATGATGACCTGGCCTCCGAAGGGAGTTGAGACTTCCTCGAACCCTAATGTCCTCATACATTTCCTCCCTTTCTACTATAAAGGTGTTAGGGCTTTTGCTTCAGACTAAGGGTTATCTAGTTTTGTTTTGTTTTTTAAATCTAACCTGGAATCGTTAGCAATCTTTATCTTCCCATCTGTAAAGGAAAGAGAGAATGAAACTCTTTAATAACAAAATAATAATAACTAAATTTAGTGTAAGTCAGAATTTACGAAGGACTTTCTGATAAAACCCTCCCACAACCTGGGGAGGCAGGCTCCATTTTTATCATCACCATTGTACAGAGGAAGAGATGGTGGTTTAGAACCATGTTATACAAGGATGTTACAGAATACAAAAAGGAGAATAGCTTGATAAATGAGTAGAGAGTTTTGACATTTTGAACATTAAATTTTATTTTTGATTGAACTGAGGGACCAAAAGGGATCTGTGAAGTCCAGCTCCGTAGACTTATTTTCTTATATATAGAAACTTAGACCCAGGGAGCTAGGGACTTGCCATGGGTCAGAGGACTCCCCAGTCTCAGAGCTGGAACAGGGCACCCTGAATAGCAGAGCAGCCACCCCAGGCACCCCAGGACAGAGCGGAGTTCCCAACTCCAAAATTCTCAGTTATTTCTAAGCACTTCTGTCCAGACTAAACATAGGACGAAGGCCTAGCTTGTTGAGGATGCTGTATGGGCAAGTATATCCTGCCCTGAAGTAACCTTTTCTCTAAGGTCTGGAGACTCTCAAGACTCTGGTTCAAAAGCAACTCTTTGGTGTAGGAGGAGAACGATATCTAGGCACTAGGCTCCATGATCCCACTAGCATGAATTTACTGGTCCAGTTGGCTTGCTGTCATCTTGAGTCTGACTTCTAAGATGACAGCTGGCTGGGCCGGCACAGTTTTATTTGGCAAGAAAGGAAATGAAAGGCTATGATGCACAGAATTGAAGAAGGTGAGCCTCCGTGGGGCACCACAATGGACAATCCTAGAGAGTTCAGTGGGCATTAGGCAACTCATTTTGTCAGGTTGGGAGGGCATCAGGTTTCACTCAGTTCTGCATATGGCCAATTCTCGCCAGCTCTTTCAGTGTGACTTTAGGGATTGATTGGTCATTCGTTCAGAATCTGGAACATTCTAGACTTACTTTTTTCCCAGGGAGTTTTGCTGAGCTGATTGTAGTTAGAGGAGATTAATTAATTAAGCCAGTGTCACATTCTTGTCTTCCAAATAAAGAGAGAGGCATAGTGCTAGCTTGACACAGAGAGCACAAAGATGAAAGTGACATAGTTCTTGTCTTCCAGGATTCAACAGTCTACTACACAAACAAGTACAATGGAGGGAAAAGGGAGGCCGAAGTACTCAAGGAAATGTATAGAAAGCACCATAAAATCCAGGGAGGGAGAACTTTTGTGCAGCTGAGGGGGATGAGAGAAAGGTCCATAGAGGAGGTGGCGTTTGAAACTAGCCCCCGAAGGTTGAGAAGAATATCACTCCCAAATTCACAACTTTTTGTTTGTTTGTTTTTTAATTTCAGGGCTATACCCGAGGTATATGGAGGTTCCAAGGCTAGGGGTCAAATTGGAGCTGTAACTGCTGGTCTATACCACAGCCACAGCAACACCAGATCCAAGCTGCATCTTTGACCTATACCACAGCTCATGGCAACACTGGGTCCTTAACCCACTGAGTGAGGCCAAGGATTGAACCCATGTCCTCATGGATACTTGTTGGGTTCATTACTGCTGAGTCATGATGGAACTCCCAATTTGCATCTTCGTTTCACAAGTGTCCCCAGAGCCCAGACTCCTATGGACAACTGCCCTGTCTACATCCTTAGGCAAGTATCAGACAGGCATCTCATACCTGACATGTCTATATTTAGACTTTTGATTTTACCACCTCAACTGGCTTGTCCCATCTTACTCATCTCCATTCTTCCAATTGGTCAGGGCTTTTCTCTTCTCATAAATCTACCCCTCTCATTTTTTTTTTTTTCTTTTACCAAAGCCACACTTTGTGTATTCAGTAGATGATTGCTGTGTGTGACTTAGACTTTTTTTTTTTTTTGTCTTTTTGCCTTTATCTAGGGCCACAGCCGCGGCATGTGGAGATTCCCAGGCTAGGGGTCTAACAGGAGCTGCAGCCACCGGCCTTCGCCACAGCCACAGCGATGCGGGATCCGAGCCGCATCTGCGACCTACACCACAGCTCGGCAACGCCGGATCCTTAACCCACTGAGCGAGGCCAGGGATCGAACCCGCAACCTCATGGTTCCTAGTCGGGTTCGTTAACCACTGAGCCACGACGGGAACTCCGACTTAGACTTTTGATGCATTAATGAGACTCATAAATAGCTAAAAAGGACTCCATAGTATTTAAATCAAAAATCTGATGGAAGATGATGTTTTCTATTTGTAAGACAGTCTACTCAGAACTTTTGTACCCATTTTAACGTACCTGTGTTTTATAACGATCCAACATTCATAAGATTTGTGTCACACAACCATTACCAAATGTAATCTCATTGTGCATTTTCGTTTGATTTTACACCAGGAGCGTGGGCACAGATGTCTTTATTTCTCAGAAGAGGAAATAAAGGATAATGAGTGACCTAGCTGTGATCTCATTCATGGAAAAGCCTAGACTTACTGCCTGGCCCCAAAGCCTACTGGGTAGCTTGGAGCCTCCTGACAATCAGTGGTTTAGTTTGAGTGAAGGAACAGTAATAAGTTTATGCTGGAGAAGACTTTGGGATTTACTTGAGGAGAGTCTTGAATGCCACTCAACAGTCAGGACTTTTCTGAAACTGGTTTTTCCAGGATAGAACCAACTCCTTCCAGGCATATGCTAGGCAATCTCTTTAGGTACACTAAAATAATACTAGAAGCTGCATTCAGATTTGTAAACCTCATCTTTCAAATTAATATTTTTGTTAATGTTTATTAATTATTAAACATTGTTTATTGTTTATTTTTGTTAATATGGTAGTATATTTTCATTGTAAGATAGGAATACACACAAACACATATCTATATCTCAAAATTGCTTTTATTGGTAAGAGTGAAATGACACTTTTTTGAGTAAGACAGTATTGTGATGACTGCAGTTGGTTGGGAAGAGTAATTGTGGGGACCGTAGCTGGGGGCACAAAATGAGCCACATTACCTATTGAGTACCCCAACCAGTCTGGTTTGTACGGAAGCCAAAGTAAGATAAAGCAGGTACCCTCAAGATGTAAAATAAATCAAGACCATGCCAAGAGATGCAAACAGAATTTGTCTTTAAAACTGCCCAACAGCTGATGCTAGATTCTTGGAAATCAGGGACTGTGTTAAAGGCTCAGAGGAGAAGCTTGAAAAGTAAGATGAACAACTTGGCACCAATGCTGTGGAAATCCTATTCAGATCTGACTGAGCAGATTTTGAATTGTTTATTTACTTGGCATTCCTACTGTCTGTTCTCGAATCCTTCAAGCCTTATCTGTGGGAAAATAAAAACACTTTAGAAAGTGGAGCTGTGTTTTGAAACACCCGAACGAGTTTTTAAAGCATCTTCACCTTTTTATACAGGATAGCATTTATCATTTTGTGGTCCAGTGCTGATAAAACATTAGCAAAAAAGCACGTGGTAAATGAAATAGCTGGGTGAAGAAACTGACTACCCAAGCATTAATAAGTAGGAGGTTACATTTATTCTAAACTCCCTCCAGCTTCAACATTTTTTATGCCCAGACATGGAGGCGACATTTTCCTGTTTCTCAAAACAGTTCAACCTATGTTTCGGGTGCTCTGGCTTGAAAAGCTTTTATTCTACAAGGAACAAAGTGGCAAACATTCTAATTTAGTTAAAATTCCTGTAATTTAAGAACCAGCTCAAAAGGATCTTGGTGCAGAACAGTCTGTTTGCCAGAGTGAGGACCCTACTGGCGTGACAACTATTTTTAGGGAGACTGCCGGCAGGCAGCGTTCTAATGAAAGGCACAAAAGAAGTAGCCTAAATGCCTTCCTGCTCCGTCCAACCTTGACTGGAGAGAAGGCTGCTTGTACAAACACATTTTCCTGAGTTCAGAGAGTTTTATGTGTTTGCACATTTTCCATATAGTTCAACCTCTGCTAAATTCCATGGAGGGAAAAAAAGATGTCATTTGCCAATCCACGGCTTAATGAATTGGTTGGTTGGTTGGTGAAGAATGATCACTTCTTGGTTCAAGGAAGGTTGCATTGTGAGACATAAAATCTTTTTTTTTAATTAAAAATTATTTTTTATTGTGACTGACATATAGTGTTTTAGGTGTATAGCAAAGTGATTCAGTTTATATATATATATATATATGTATATATACACACACACACACACACACACACACACACACACATACATGTGTGTGTGTGTGTGTGTGTATTCTTTTTAAGATTCTTTTCCATTATAGGTTATTACTAGATATTGAATACAGTTCCCCATGTTATATAGTAGGTCCTTGTTGGTTGTCTGTTTTATATATAGTAGTGTGTATATGTTAATCCCAAACTCCTATATATCCTTTGCTCCCCTTTTTCCCCTTTGGTAATCATAAGTTTGTTTTCTATGTCTGTGATTCTATTTCTGTTTTGTAAATAAGTTCATTTGTACCATTTTTTTGGACTCCATGTATAGGTGATATCACATGATACTTGTTTTTGTCTTACTTCCCTTAGGGTGATAACGTCTAGGTCATCCAAGTTGCTCCAAATGTCATTTCATTCTTTTTTATGGTAGAGTAATATTCCATTGTATATATGTACTACATCCTCTTTATCCATTCATTTTGATAGAAATTTAGGTTACTTCCACGTCTTGGCTATTGTAAATAGTGCTGCTATGAACATTGGGGTGCATTTGTCCTTCCAAGTTAGAGTATTCTCTGGATAAATGCCTAGGAGTGGGATTGCTGTATCATATGATAACTCTATTTTTAGCTTTTTAAGAAACCTTCATACTGTTTCCATAGTGGCTATACCAATTTCCATTCCCAGTACCAATGTAGGAGGCTTCCCTATGAGAGACATCAAGTCTTACACAAAATATAATTGAAGAAAATACTGAGTAAACCTGAGTCCCTATAAATAAAATGTAAAGTTTTCTTGGAGGAAATAATACATTTATTGTTATGAATGCCTTTGTTGAAGGAAAGCTTTTTTGTTGTTGTTAGAACAAAGAAGTCTACTTAAACAACAGAAATATAAACAGGACATTCTTTGCTGGCTACTGCTGACTTTGGGTTTCTTGTGGTCTGGCTTCTTGCAGGAGAATTTTGGCTGGAAGAACAAAGGGTAGCAGGAGCCCTGAGCTGAGTAGAGGTCAGGAGACCTGGTCTGGTTTGTTTCTATTAAGAACTGACTCTTGAGTTTGACCATTAGCCAAAGTTTCTGCTCACTGGCCTCAATTTCTGCTCCTATGAATGGTGCTTCTCATATGAAGTGGTGCTTCCTGAGGGCGCCTCTATCTCTAAGAGTGTAGCCATGTACCTGTCATTTTCCATGCTTCTCCTTTTGTCATGAGACGGGCGAGTAACTTCTTTTCTCCCCCAACGGAGCCCTGCTGTGGTCTGGCCCTGTGTTTTCCCAGTGGGGTAGGCAAATCAGCGACAAATACCATCTTCCAGTGAGTCTAACATTCCTTTGTACTCTGTGCCATTATGTTACCTCTACTTAGAAAAAAGCCACATGACAGACAAGTCTATCTATTAAACTTTGGCTGTCAATTGTGGGATGCATCCTGAATTCAGAAATGTTCCAAAAAAAAAAGATGATAGTGTTTTCCTAAGGATGGTGTTGTGTAACTATTAAGTGCAGTGTAGTGATTAGTAGAACAGGTGCTGGGGGAGGTACAGGATGGGGCCCTGGGCAGAGTGTGGTTGAAAGTCTTTCCAAAGGCTTCCAGGTCAGTTGAGGGGCATTGTGGCATTAGAACCTGGGCTGTCTGCTGGAGTTTCATTCTCAGCTCTGCCACTTACTGGCTGCGTGACCTAAGGCAAGTTTGTCTCTTTGTAATTCAGTTTGCTCATCTGTAAAATGGGAGATAAAGATCGTAACTGCTTCACAGGATTGTTGTAAGGATTTTGCTAATGACTAGATGTAAACTGTGTGGAACAGAGCTGGACAGTTAGTAAGCACTTCCTAAGTGTTATGATTGATGTGTCCATGTGGTTAACGCCTGCCTCCCCCTCCAGGATATGAGCTCTAGGAAAACTGGGGACAGGCGTGTTTGCTCCCTCATTGTAGTTCTTAGTGCCCGCCAGTGCCTGCTGCATAGTAAGTGCTCAATAAGTATTTGCCAAAATGAATTTGCTGTTTATTGTCTCCTATTGGACATTAGCCAGTATTCCCCTTTATCCATGACAGGACACCCCATTCACTGACTTCACAAGGCTCTTCCATGAAATGAGCATGATGAAAACCTGTTGAAATTAGTTTTGGTACAGTTAGTAAGTGTCTCAGAGAACTCTACTGTTAGGTCCTTGCAAACAATGGGTTTTATCAGCCTGTAGATTCCGGCCTGCTAATAAGGACAAAAGTAGATGCTAGAAATAAATGAGTAAGAAGACCTGCTGTTCCCACAGCTCAACTTTCTCAAGGCTCTGCTGATCAGAAGGCAGATGATGTCCTTGAGCGACTCCACAACCCAGATAAGGCTGTCTAAGACAAAGGGACTGTCCCTGCTTTGACAAATGGGACTGACCTTCCAGTCCTGGTAAAACATTCTGGTTTCAACAAAATCTGTATCAGGTGGGGAATGATATATGGCTGGAAGTATGTAAATCCACAGGCAGGTGTTAACTGGCCGACTTGTTATGCAATTAACCCACAATTCTCAAGTACCTCCAAGAAAGTAGGGAAGTTGTATTTGCCATCTCTTACGGCTTTTGAGTGAACTGTCTTTATTTGAAACACTTCTGAAAAAGAAAGATTCATGAGTCATAGATTGTAAGAATCTCTCTCCGAATTAAGACCTTGTAATTTAGCTTCAAAAATTTTTTTGTCTAAACACATAATGAGTCAGTTAGTAGAGCTGGAGGGATATCAAGTCGTTTTGGAAATTTTGCATTGGTACTACCTCCAGCAGTCAAGGAAGGTAATAAAATGTCCTTATTCTAACAGGCTGGAAGCTCAGTGGCAACCAAGGAATGAGAATTTCACAGTTGAGTTGAGTCAAAGGAAGAAAAGACATCTCATATTATTTGGTTCTCTGTCCGCAGTTTCAGATAGGAGCTTGCCTGCCCATCCGTTATCTTTTTGTCTAATCCAGCATGTCAGCTTGTTTCTCTTTCTCTGAAGTTAATCCAGATTCCTTTTTCCAAACTTGCAGTTCCACGTCACCATGTTTTCAGATACTGAAACTTTTAAATTACTAATTGAAATTTTGATTCAATTTGTAAAAATGAGGACCTGGGAGGGCATGATAATTATCTTCAAATAGTTGAAGGCCTGTCATGGGAAAGATGGAAAACATTGTTCCCAAAGTGTGCAGAATAAGGGACAGATGCTGCAGAGAATTTTAATTCGTTAGAAAGATGGATTGTTGGTCACTCAAGGATGAGCGAAAAGGAAATGCGTTATCTCAGGAGGGAGTAGGCTTCCCACACCAGGGTTCTCTCTGGATTTGCCAGGGATTGCAGGTCTGATGGACATTAATGCCACTTTGCAAAATGTGACTTGCCTCTCATTCCAGTCACGTAGAAAACTGAAATTACTGGCCCACTTGTGGTCCAGGGCAGCCACAGGGCTACTTCCGGCGTTAGATCCAGCCCATAAAATGCAACTGCCAGTTTGAGACTTCAGGAATTCTCCTCTCTTGCCAGTGTAATCTGGAAGTCACAGGCTTAGATGGAGCATCCATCAGCCTGATTCCTGGTGGGGTGACGGTGAACAGAGACCCCTTGTTATTCTGCACTGGACATGTAGCAAGAAAGAGGAATAAGGTTGTGGTTTAATTTTTTTTTTATCTTTTTAGGGCCGTACCTGAGACATATGGAAGTTCCCGGGCTGGGGGTCTAATTAGAGCTACAGCTGCCGGCCTACATCATAGCTACAGCAACGTGGGATCGGAGCCGTGCCTGCAACCTACACCACAGCTCATGGCACCGCCGGATCCTTAACCCACTGAGCAAGGCCAGTGATTGACCCTTCGTCCTCATGGATAATAGATTCGTTTCCCCTGAGCCGCGACAGGAACTCCTAAACGTTGTGGTTTTAAGCCCCTGGGATATAACTTAGCTCATCCTGAAAACAGATTTTGTTTCATTTTTCCCTGGGCAGCAGTAAGCTCAGGAAGGCAGATTCCTTCCCCAGCCTCAGGGTGGATCATGATGGCACAGCCAGTCTGGGCAATTTCATTTCTCTTTTCAGCAAAACAAACAAATAAAAACAAGCCCACCCATGTCTGGCCCCATGACCAGGTTCTGGCTGATGAGACTTTGGCGTTCTTGGGTGGAAGAGCCTTTGAAAAAGATTTTCCTTCCTGGTAAGAAGAGGGGAAAGAACAAGGAGAGGAGTTATTTTCCTCCTTCTTTGAGCTGTTTTATGTGAGACTGTGGTGCTTGAAGGGGGAGAGTCTGTTTCAGACAGGGAGAGTGGTGACTCATCGGATCCGTTATCCCGGGAAGTAACACAGGTTGTACTGAAGTGGAGCTCGCACTTCCCGAGTCCATGCACATCTTGCTGATTGATGCTTCTGCTTGTATGTTTCTTAAGCTCCTCAGACTCATGTTCAGAATTTCTCCTCTTTATTTCTCCTCTTGAGGTCCCTGTCCCAGCTAAAAGAGCCATAGTCATCCCTGTTGCCTAAATTGGAATGGGAATGACCCTCACTTGTGCCTGTCTCTGATCAAGTCCTTAGTATTTCCTGAGTCCATCTGTTCCTGTCCATCTCCATCACCTCTGCAGCAGTTCAGGCCATTAGCACTTCTGCAAATGGCTAGTTGCCTAACTTGCTTGGCTCAAACTGGTCTCCCTTCCACCTTAGGTCCATATTACAGTCAGAGGGACCCTTCTAATACAGATTTCATCCAAAGTGGTCTACAGATTCAGTGCAATTCCTATCAACTTACTCATGTCATTTTTCACAGAACTAGAAAAAACAATCCAAAATTTTATATGGAACCACAAAAGACCCAGAATTGCCAAAACAATTCTGAGGAACAAAAACCAAGCAGGAGGCATAACTCTCCCAGACTTCAGGCAATATCACAAAGCCACAGTAATCAAGACAGCATGGTACTGGTACCAAAACAGACATACAGACCAAAGGAACAGAATAGAGAACCCAGAAATAAACCCAGATGTCTATGGTCAGTTAATCTTTGACAAAGGAGGCAAGAATATAAAATGGAAAAAGACAGTCTTTTCAGCAAGGGGTGCTGGGAAAACTAGACAGCTGCATGCAAATCACTGAAACTGGAACACACCCTCACACCACGCACAAAAATAAACTCAAAATGGCTTAAAGACTTAAACATAAGACAAGACACCATCAAACTCCTGGAAGAGAACATAGGTAAAACATTCTCTGACATCAACCTTACAAATGTTTTCTCAGGTCAGTCTCCCAAAGCAACAGAAATAAAAGCAAAGATAAACCAATGGGACCTAATCAAACTGACAAGCTTTTGCACAGCAAAGGAAACCAAAAAGAAACTTACAGAATGGGAGAAAATAGTTTCAAATGATACTACTGAAAAGGGTTTAATCTCTAAAATATACAAACAACTTATACAACTCAACAGCAAAAAAGCCAACAACCCAAGTGAAAAATGGGCAAAAGACCGGAAGAGACATTTCTCCAAAGGAGATGTACAGATGGCCAACAAGCACATGAAAAAATGCTCAACATCACTGATGATTAGAGAAATGCAAATCAAAACTACCATTAGATACCACCTCACACCAGTCAGAATGGCCATCATTAATAAGTCCACAAACAACAAATGCTGGAGGGGGTGTGGAGAAAAGGGAAGCTTCCTGCACTGTTGGTAGGAATGTAAGCTGGTACAACCACTATGGAAAACAGTATGCAGGTACCTTAGAAAACTATACACAGAATTACCATATGACCTAGCAATCCCAGTCTTGGGCATATTTCCAGACAAAACTTTCCTTGAAAAAAACACATGCACCCGTATGTTCATTGCAGCACTATTCACAATAGCCAAGACATGTAAACAACCCAAATGTCCATTGACAGATGATTGGATTAGGAAGATGTGGTGTGTATACACAATGGAATACTACTCAGCCATAAAAAAAGAATAAAATAATGACATTTGCAGCAACATGGATAGAACTAGAGACTCACACTGAGTGAAGTAAGAAAGACAAATACCATATGATATCACTTATCTGGAATCTAATATACAGCACAAATGAACCTTTCCACAGAAAAGAAAATCCTGGACTTGGAGAACAGACTTGTGGTTGCCAAGGGGGAGGGAGTGGGATGGACTGGAAGTCTGGGGTTAATAGATGCAGACTATTGCCTTTGGAATGGATGGGCAATGAGATCCTGCTGTATAGCACTGGGAACTATGTCTAATCATTTCTGATGAATCTATACATGTATGTGTAACCACGTCACCATGCTGTACAGTAAAAAAATTGACAAAACACTGTAAACCAGCTATAATGAAAACAAAATAAAATTCATTATACAAAACAAAATTCATGTAAATTTAAAACAAGTTGAGTGACTTCCTAACGTCCCGTGGATAAAGTCTCAAATCCTTGACTTTTCATGGTCTAGCTCTGGCTATACCTATAGTCCCAATTTAGACCACTCACACTTCTCATCTTGCTTTATTATTATTATTATTATTATTGTTATTTTGCTTGTATTTTAGGGCTAGGGCTTGAATCAGAGCTATAGCTGCCAGCCTACACTACTGCCACAGCAACGCAAGGTCTGGGCAGCATCTGCAACCTACATCACAGCTAATGGTAATGCCAGATCCTTAACCCACTGAGTGAGGCCAGGGATCAAACCTGCATCCTCATGGATACTAGTCAGGTTTGTTACCCCCAAGCCACGACAGGAACTCCAGTTTTGCTACGTTCTTAACTGCATTACTTGTAGGTCACAGAATCCTGCTCTCTTCTTCCCTGTCTCTTACACATGCTAGTCCTTTTCTTTTTTTGAATTTTTATTATATTTATAGTTATACAGCCATCATCACAACCTAATTTTTGGGTCATTTCCATCCTAAACCTCCAGTTCCGCCATCCCTCCCTCCCCAACTCTTGCCTTTGGTAACCATAAGTGCTAATCCT
The DNA here is from genome assembly GCA_004024745.2 of Catagonus wagneri. Classification (NCBI taxonomy): domain Eukaryota; kingdom Metazoa; phylum Chordata; class Mammalia; order Artiodactyla; family Tayassuidae; genus Catagonus; species Catagonus wagneri. The sequence goes on along the minus strand of PVHT020003427.1, from coordinate 1,642,927 downwards.
TTTCTTAGAATAGTCCCTTTCTCTTTTCTCCCTTTCCCTCAGCCAGCTAACTCCCTGTCCTCCTTAAGGCTTTCCTTCCTTCCTAGTCATGTGAAACTTCCTCAGTGCTGGCTTAGCTACTCTTCTTTGAGCAAACATCACACTCTGTTTCTACTGCCGTCTTAGCATTTTCCAACCCTGAGTTATGATTTTCTATTAATCCTCTATCTCTCCCACTGGATTGTAGCCCCTTGGGGGTGATGGTTGCTTTTTCCATCTTTGGAAGGGTGCCTGACCCATGTTAGGTTCTCCATGAAGGACTGTGTGTCATCATTACTTGCTTCTTTGCTATACAGAAGAAATACCCCTGCATGTGGGTTTTGAGAATACTGTTGTGATGGACCAGGTGTTGGTGGCAGGAGATGGGGATGATGGTGTAAGAGACAACTTGGGTTGGACAAGTCTCTGGGTCTGAAGCAGGAAAACAACATCATGATGAACCAGAAGTCAGAACAAGAGCAGGGATAGAAGCTCAAAAGGCATGATCTGATGCACCTATAGTCAACTAATCTAAGACAAAGGAGGCAAGACTGTACAATGGAGAAAAGACAGTCTGTTCAATAAGTAGTACTGGGAAAACTGGACAGCCACATGTAAAAAAATGAAATTAGAACACTTCCTAACACCATACACAAAAATAAACTCAAAATGGATTAAAGACCTAGATATAAGACCAGATATTATAAAACTCTTAGAGGAAAACATGGGCCAAACACTCTCCAACGTAAATGACAGCAACATCTTCTCAGATCCACCTGTTAGAGTAATGACAATGAAAAGGAAAATAAATAAGTGGGACTTAATTAAACTTCAAAGTTTCTGCACAGCTAAGGAAACCCTAAACAAAACAAAAAGACAACCCACAGAATGGGAGAAAATATTTGCAAATGAATTGACTGACAAGGGATTAATCTCCAAAATTTACAAACACCTCCTACAGCTCAATACCAAAAAAACAAACAACCCCATCAAAAAATGGGTGGAGGATCTAGGGAGACAATTCTCCAAAGAAGACATGCAGATGGCAAATAAACACATGAAAAGATGTTCAACATCGCTCCTCATTAGAGAAATGCAAATCAAAACCACTATGAGGTACCACCTTACACCAGCCAGAATGGCCAT